>JAGVSQ010009347.1:0-13690 GCA_022683975.1 Rhyacophila evoluta | reverse complement strand
TTGCTAATTAATTGATGAAGAGTATTATGCGCTATTATTAATTTATAATTGAAAAAAATATTTTTCTTTTCTTTAATATTATTGTTTTTAATACGTTTTTATTCCATCTCAAAATTTCTTTGTGACTATTTAAAATATTTACTACCTAAAAATAAAACAAACAGTAAATTTGTGTAGTAATTTACAATTGATTTAATATATCAATTTTCAATTTTACCAATTTGTATACTTAGTCTTTATAATATTTAACGACAATGGTTTTAGTGACTTAATATTTTCACAAAATAAAAGTTACAATAAAAAATAATCCGCTCAATTTTTTTTCTAAAAAATGCAGGGCAGCTATTCCCAAAACGCAAAATTGAATTTTCAAATTTTAAAATCGATTTTCTATACTGGCATTCATAAAATCGTTGTTTTTTCATATGACAATACAATTTTATCGGTAGGAAATGTCTGCTTGGTAAACTGTCGTCGACTGAAAATATAATAGTAAATTTTAGCTTTGTAATTAATGAAATGTATTTACGAAACATATTTCCCTGTTACATCTAATTGATCACGAATTTCGTGTATAAATTAACAAAAAATTAACGACTATGATTGTTCAGGAACCGGTCCAGGTAATATTTTCTAAAATTTTGCTTGTCAGTTTTCTTGACAACTGTCTTAAAAAATAATGCACTCCTTAACAAAATATACCTTATTTTTTTCAGGCTGCAATATGGCATTGTCTTAATCATTATGCGTACGCAGACGCTATATTTCTTGCCGAACGTTTATACGCAGAACGTGAGTGTTTATGTAATTGACTATCCTTGCAAATTTTTCAAATTATTTATGCTGTCACAATTTATACAGTGCACATTTAAAAGTAGTGCGTTCCTTAATTTCTTTTAAATTTTACAGTGGAATCGGAGGAGAGTGTTTTTCTCTTAGGAACATGTTACTACAGAACTGGCAGAGTAAATGAGGCATTTTGGTTATTAAGCAATGCAGCACCTACTACGCCAAATGCACGATTTCTATTAGCAAGATGCGCTTTTGACTTAGAAAAGTAAGTTTATTACTTCATACACAGATGTATTATATTTTTATTAAATGGAACACATTGAATGGTTTGACATGCATTGTTTAAATAATATAAACTGCGTCCACTTTAAAGAATCATTAAACATTCAGCACAGCAATTACATTCATGTAACGAGTCAATGAAAGATGTTCATAATGGCTATTAATTATTCTAAATTTTACCTTATTACTCACATCTTTCACGCTCTGATTACACAAATCTGATTGAAACTATACTTATTGAAATTTGACAGAATCGGAATATCATGCCAGAAAATTCATAAGCTAATATAACATATGATCAATCTTAGACAAGTTCATCTGCAACAAATATATTTATATCCAAATATACTCTTTCCATTAATCTCTTTGTAGAAATAAATCCCATAAATGGGATCTTATTGTATAAATACGATAAACTTTTGTTAATATTGTAGAGATTCATATGCTTTACTTACAAAGCGTACAAGCTAAAAAAAAAAAAAAATCTTTGTTAAACATTAAGATAAAAAAAGTGGATTTGATAAAACACACAATTTTCACACACTGACTGAAAAAGTTTGGGCCAGCTAAAGAAATACTGATTTCGAAGAAATTGTCACTTTTCTTGGTCAGACAAGCCATTTGTCCTCTCTAAAGTGAGATCACAACTAAAAAGAGGTTGAAAACCTGTAAAACACAAATGGCTCAAATGTACACAATGATGCTTAATAAGCGTCATTAGCATTGGACAAGTTAAAATACTCTCACCTGACATACAGTTTAATTGTGAATATGTCTTATCACGCAGTTTGTTTATTAAGGACCATAAACAAACTGCCTAGACTTTAGACACTTTAGATTGACTTAAGTACAACTTCTCAAAATATTATAATAAAACATATATAACATTCACAAATTGCTACAATAATAAGCTAATATCCTAAAAAAAGTTATTAGTTATTTTTCCATAAATTTATATATAATATTGGTTCATTAAAACTATCAGAACTATACTATCTTACTAATTAAAAACAATATCTATACAGGAAATCATATGCAAGACACTGTTTTTACTTAGTATGGCAGTATAATTCTTATCTACTTTTAATTAATTTTTGTGATCATCAAATACAAAATACATCATTTCAGTTCTTATTTCCAATCATCATTTCAGTTATATTATTATCTTATTCTGAATATTTGTAATTTCTAGACTCAGCGAAGCGGAGATTGCTCTGAATGGTGTGGACACAGAATTTGGTGATGTCACACCTTTTGCGCTGCAGCTTCTTGCGCGTCTCTATAGCTCCACAGAGCGTAAGAGTAAGTCAGCTGATTGCCATCGCAAAGCTCTTAGTCTAAATCCATTCCTCTGGGACTCATTCGCCCGGCTTTGTCGTTCAGGAGAAAAGGCCGATCCGGAGGAGATTTTCCAGCTTTCTAATGTGAAAAATCTGTCAGCATGTCTGGGTGGAGCTTCTGCAAGTGTACCACCACCCATTCCAGAGCTCGTTGCTTCCACACCTAACAGGAACAATCTATTGGCGTCAAATGGGGTGACTCCTGCTAACAATCCACAGATTGTACCAATTGCCACCGGCCTTGGTCCTATCACCCCTGATAGTGGTGTTCCTGTGAGAAAACTGCGCAGCTTGTTTGGAGCAGGAGCTGCAAGTCCCCTCACCCCCTCCTTTGGTATTTTGCCTCTGGAAGAAAGTCCTCTCGCTCTCTATGCGCCAACCCTCACAGATGCCAACGAGCAGAAGGCCCTGCCCAAATTAGTGCACAACCTTCGGGCACACGTTGGCCAATTGAAGGAGGCAGTGTTCAGCCCTGGTTCTCGTCAGACTCATGCTGGTCCCCCCCGTCGTTCTTCTCGCATCTTTAGTAACAGCTACTCTGTTAAGGAAAACAACAAATCTCCCAACAGAAAGTTCGCTGCACCCAAAAGTCCTTCTCGGAAAAGCAAGCACCGCCTCTCCAAAGTATCAGTAACAAGTAGAGCGGGGCCTGGGGAAGTGGCCGATGGTCGACCACGAGACGCCGGAGACAGAACTGCCGGAACATGCATGACCAGTGGAGCATCTCAGCTAGCTGCTCGGCAAAGCTCAGAAGGGCTAATGGCGCTGATGCGTTCACTAGGAGAGGCCTTCCGGAGACTGGCTAGCTTGGAGTGTCGGCGGGCCCTTGCCCTATTAGACGAACTTCCTCCCCGGCAACACCGGTCACCGTGGGTACGAACACTTTTCGCCCTTGCTCACCATGAGCTGGGTGAGTATGAGCCCGCAGCGAGATACTTTGCCGAAGTGCGTGCAGCACGACCTCTGCGGACAGAGCACTTGGATACATACAGCACTTGCCTGTGGCACTTACAACGAGAAGTCGAACTGTCAGCGTTGGCACGAGAACTGGTATCACGAGACCGACGCTGTGCAACAGCTTGGCTAGTGGCAGGCAATTGTTTTTCCCTCCACAAAGAGCATGATGCAGCTGTTCGGTTCTTTAAACGCGCCATCCAGCTACGTCCCGATCGCCCCTATGCGCACACACTTCTTGGCCACGAGTATGTGGCTACAGAGGAAACAGACAAGGCTATGGCCTGCTTCCGCAGTGCTGTCAAACTCGACCCGCGCCACTATAACGCATGGTTTGGTATAGCTACTGTCTACTCCAAGCAGGAACGCTTCAAGTTGGCTGAAGTGCATTTCCGGCGAGCTGTAGCCATTCACCCTGAATCAGGTGTTTTGCGCTGTCATTTAGGTGTGGTCCAAGTGGCCCTCGGCAAAGCAGAACGGGCATTGGCAACCCTAGATGGGGCTGTAGCTGTGGACCCTAAGAATCCACTCTGCCGTTTCCACCGTGCCTCTGTACTTTTTTCAGCTGGCAGGCTGACAGAAGCTCTAGAGGAACTAGAAGATCTAAAGGACGCAGTGCCCAAGGAATCCCTTGTGTATTATTTGCTGGGGAAGGTACACAACAAGTTAGGTGATTCTCACTTAGCACTAATGCACTTTAGCTGGGCAACAGACTTGGACCCCAAGGGGGCCAGTGGCCACATCAAAGAAGCCTTCGAACCCGCTCGGGCTGATGATGCCCCTGATTCTGCCTTGTAGCCGCGCCATCGCCGCCCATCGGCCTCTGCGCCCCATTGATGAACTGACATTTTTTTGTATAAATCGTATCGCGACGTGTAAATAATGATGAATCTCACGAATTTTCTTCCTCTCATATAATGTTAGACTGCTGAAAAAGCGTATCTATAATAAAATGGAAAATGATTTGTGAGAAGAACAACAAAGCTCTTTCCAGTGCGTTAATTGTTTGCACGGGAAGAAGTGTTTTTGGATACGTCTGGCCGTGAATATTTTCTATAGAATTGTACTATTTAGTAACTATTTTCTTATGTTGCTTTTAGTGTTTTCTGTACAAGGAGTCAATATATCAAATTAAGACAGCATACATGTGTGCAAACTTTATTTATTTGTGTAAATCATCTTTATATTCGCTTTTACTGGTATTCATTCAATTCAAGTAATTCTACAGCCAACTGCTAAAGAATATTCAGTTCCAGCTCACTATTGAACCAAATATTCTCTTGGCTAGTTGATAGCATAAAACTGTAGAATTAATATGAGTAACTGATTGAACTAATGTTAAAAATGTGCATGCTGGTTCAATCCATGATATTATTGTTTGCTTTCCACGAATAGCACTTCTATTAGCGACGCATGCGTTTGCTTTGAGATAAAATTTGAATGAAGTGAAAGAATCATAAAAATAAAACATACTTAATGTACATACCTACCTTCAATTTATTCCTGTACATATTTATTTAGAATTATTAGGTAGTATAAGTATATTACTGAGAAATATAGATATTTGACTGCCCTTGCTACTTATACGCCCTTTTCTATTATCTGTCTGAAATCTAATGTCCTCAAATTGTGTTGAATGAATTTAATCTGATTGTATTTTTAACACTGCAAGTTATCCAATAATATGCATAGTGATTCAGATAAAAACACCATAGAAATTAAGATGATTGTAACATTTTGGAAACTATTGCATAAAAAAATAATGCAGAAATATGTCTTTCCAATTTACTTATTTCAATATTGAATTTCAAGTGATGGATTGATGTTTTTCGACAACTTTGTATTCTATAGTCATGCATCTTTAATAGTATGGAATTAAACTATTTTAAATCTAAACATATTACTTGCTTCTTTATGGCAACTGTTTTCTTTTTTTTTGTCTAATTTTATGCTCACACTGCTTACTTCAATTAAATGTACACTTTTGTATATTTGTTTGATTTTTGTTTTAATCCAAATTAATTACTCACATGGCTTGATATTTTTTCAACATTCAAAATTATGTTAAAGTTTTTATACTTTTATAATTCAGGAAAACATCAAAATTAGTTACATCTCATTAAATTAATCTGAATCATTTTAGTCAGTGCGTATTGAATCTAAAGTGAGAATGTTATGTGCATTACATTAAAGATCATTGATTAATGATTCAAATATCGGTCATAACTTGCCAGACAAACTTGTGATCTTATATTAAATATGGCTGGTAATTGGTAAATTTTATGGGAGAAATCAAAACTCTTGGCTTGCATAATTGATAATAGGAAGAGATGACCATAGCTAAAGATGTAGAATGACCAATAGCTGCTTAACGTATGCCAACTATTTGTTGTTTTACGAAATATTGATCAAAAAAAATCTAATACAATAATTTTAGGCTAATGGGTAAGTACCTAAATACATATTGTGCAATGGTATTAATAAATATTTTAAGTTGAATAATAATTATAGAGTACAACTCTTTCCATTCCACATTATTTTGTAAAAAATTATCACTAGTTTTAAAATCATAATGTATGACTGGTTTGGGGGTTTGTTTCTATTGTCTCAGTAAAGCTTATGCTAAATGTGGCTTTTGCGGTTGACACAATAGCTTCACAGTAAACTTAAATTTTACACAGACGCTATATTTGTTGTAAAGATGACTTTGAGAATAATCCTGGACATTGAAGAAAGCGCAGCAATCTTACTTTTTACTAATTGAGTTAGCATTTACCAACTAGAACACATGTTCTAAAAGTTGAATAGTTGCATTAAATCGTAGTTCTACAGTTTTTTTAACTTTTGTGAATAGGTTTTGCAGCTATCACCATTGTTCAAATAGTCTGATAATTGAAATATCTATCAACAAAACTCATTAATTATTATTATTATACCAAGTTTCTTTTTTTTAGTTTTGATTAAAGAAATTTGTCTAAATAGAAATTGCTTTGTGAATATTTTGATTCTTGTTATAAATTTGTGTCAAATATGAAAGACTATCCTAAAAGAATGTGAGTATTTTTTTCCTGATGCTTAAAACCATACTCGTTCAGTATGACATCTAGGTTTAACAAATCAATTTTTTCTTCATAATACATATGAAAACCAATAATTGTTGAAAATGGTAAATAATGTGCCACTTATATAAATAAAAATGGATTCCATTATAAATAGGCAGCCATAACATAACTGCTGCAATATATAAAATGTCCAGCACCCACTGTAACAATAGTTTAAGAATAAATAATCATTTCTTCAGTGACAGTGGGTTCTCAAAGTGTGAAGGTATATAAACAGACTGCTTTTATAAAGATCTGTCGTTTGCTCAAATTGTGGTACATGGATAATGGATTCTAATTATAGGACTTAGTAAATGAATAATTTCAATAGCACTATACGTATTAAAATAGTAATCACCAGCGGTCACAAAAAGTATTCTTTATTACCGATAAATTTTGTGTTAAAATTATACACCCATTAACTCGTTCAACTCCATTTTAGGATTGACATGTTAAATTCACTGATTAGAAATTTAAAATACTATGCTTGTGTGTGTTGTCATTACTTTCCGAGACTGAATGAATATTGCATGTAAATGATTCTTTTCATTAGGTATTATCTTGAACATATTAAAGGTTTATTCAATTGTGAATGTGTCTGATAAAAGCTTGGCAATTGTTTGATGATACAGAAAAGTATTGCACAACTGTGGAATGGAGTGAAAAGTACTTCGTCAACTGTTATTTTATTTAGACCAAAGATAGACAACCCGTCTATTCAGATGCAGCTCAGATCATTTTTATCTAGTAGCTAATTTTACTGTCCAAAAAAAAGTTGTCACATTTTGCTAAAAAAAGATGAAGCTATTTTACCAAATCACTGATTATGTCTAAACAGACCTTAATATTATATTATATATCAGTAATTACGAGAAATGAAAACTATATATTATCTTTTAGTAAAACCTTGTCAATTTAAAAAAATTAGACCTAATATTTCTTAGATTTAAATTCCAGTCTAAAAAAAATATTTACTTTT
This sequence comes from Rhyacophila evoluta, assembly GCA_022683975.1. Lineage (NCBI taxonomy): Eukaryota > Metazoa > Arthropoda > Insecta > Trichoptera > Rhyacophilidae > Rhyacophila > Rhyacophila evoluta. The sequence continues at coordinate 6,242 of JAGVSQ010009347.1, read as the reverse complement.
TCTGTCTGATTTTATAGAGGTCAGGAGTTAATATTAAATAAATACAATTAACTTTTATAATACAATACCTTCACAAACTTGAAGAAAAAATATTTAACATGGTAGTGTCCGTTTTATTTACTGAATTCAATGTTTCCCTAGTCAAAACCGATTAAAAAATATGATTTTTTTAATTAACAAGGTTTTCTGTACTTATCATTCATTGCTAGTTAGAATTAAAAGTAAAAGTGGAATTGAAGGTACTCGGTATAATATTTCCTTCGAATCTATTCATTTCTTCATATTACTTGATGTGAACATTCCCAAATTCTTATCTCTTACATTTTATTCTGGGCACATTTTGATTACATATACTCCATCAACAAAATTATCGCCCTAAAATTTCTCATAAGAACAATTATTTTTTTAAAGATAAGACGCCGTGTAAATTTTCTGAATTATTATATAAGCGTGACTCTAGCACCCTGATCGCCACTTGCCCGATATCAACTTAACTGACATTCATACACAATTACACTTGGACAAATAACTACATCACTCATTAGACTGATTGTATGTTTCAATTAAAAGTCTGCTAGATAATTCTCTTCTAGGCACAAAAGTGTAACTACAAAAAAATGTTTTTCAGAAATTTTTCAATGATTATTTTAAATTAAATCAAAAAAGAAACCAAATAATCTAATATTTAAGCTTTTTTTCCTGTGCCATATTTTTATAATAATTCTCTATAGTGTATGTGTACATAATGAACAAAAATTTTACCATCTTTCCAATTAGTTTAAATATTTGCTTCGAAATCACATTTGTATATAAAAAAAAACATATTGTCCGTGTAAAATTATTTCAAATGATTTCTTATAATTCATATTCCCTTCTATATTGAAATTTTTCCTTTAGTACTGGGAAGTATTAAAATACTTAGTATTACCTATGAATATTATAAAGATATTTAAATTATTATAAAGTTTCCCAAACTGTTACTAAAGAAAATTCTGTTCAATAAAAAAATACAATTGATTGATTTCTAAATTTTTTTTATTGATTTTTCTGAAGTATTTGGATAATAAATCAACTTTATTTTGCTTTAGAATAAATATCATATTTGCCTGAATTATATTATTAATTGGTATATATATAAATATATGGGGTAGGTGTGTAAAATTTTCATAAGTATACTGTCATGTAAAAGGCAGTCCTTAACTAAAAGTTTGGGAAACGCTGTTGTATTAAATCAAAACTGGTTTCATTTCGAAGGGATTATCAACTCTACTAAGTTATCTTTCGGCCACATTTATGACAGCAATGAAGCATAGTATTTTGTTTTGTTTATTTAATAATAATTATAAATATGAATGCTGAATATAAAATATCCTAACTAGTAATTTAAATATATACTAAGCTTGTGTTGAACAGAAAATGATGAATTTTTATGCTGACCTGTTGTTGACTGTATCAAAATAAAATTTGAAAGGATTGAAATCAGCAGTTACATATGTAATAGGACTGTATACTTGAATATAAATGTCACCCTCAATAAATATGATTTATCAGGAATATAATCTTTTAATTACTACAATTTTATCACCTTCCACACTCATATTATTACATACAGTGGTAATTCAATAATTCTTTATCTTAACAGCATGACCATGGACTCATATACGAGCCTTGATATAATTTGGTTGGTGGCCGTGGATTCACATAAGCCCTATCTGATACGTTTCTTTTCTATAAGAAATAACTGAGTTACGATTTAGTTTAATTGTGAATGTTAACGATGGATGATAAAATGTTATTTCAATATTTTGCACACTTTTTCATGAATTTTTTCGCAAAATGATGATAATCACAACTGATTGATGGCAGTATTATTTTTCTTAACTCCATATTATTACTCTGACAAGAACTGAACCATGCCATTTAAATGTCCTAAGCCTAAATCCAGATGACCTTAACTGGATTGCGTAAGTATAATACATGTTTAAAATACAGTTATCAAATATCATGCCTTTTCTATTCTCTCATATCAATGCTCCGTGACCTTTTTTCTTTCACAGTACACTTGGGGTTAAAATTGATAAAAAGGAAGATGGTTTTCATGTTTTTTTTTATTAAAATATTTATGAATACAATATAGGACACAAAAATATCATATAAAAATTATGAAATACATATAGCAATCCTTAAACAAGTTCTTTTACAATTCAAAACAGTTTTAAGCACCAATCATAGATAAATTAGAAATGATAGGCTTAGGCCTCACTTTAAATATAATCCGTTTCTTAATAATAGCTTTTACTATATATTCCGTACCCTCGACAGTTTTATGTTCAATCGCGAACGTTGAATCCAGCATGCTTTTATCACCCTGAGAAACTCCTTGAGATAATAACTGACTGTCTGACTTTCCATACAATTCATCATTGTTTCGATGCACTTTCTTCTCCATAACAACGAATGGATTCTCCATAGCAGTTTCTTTGCCATGAAGGATATGATGGCCAATTATGAGGACTGGTTGCCCACCTTTGCTGTAATGAAGATCTCCCACAAACTCCCCGTACAGTGATGATTGCTCCCGAGACTGTAGATCTCCTTGAAGTTCTATTACAGCCCATTCTGGAATGTCTTCTGCTGAATTTTCCCTACCATTAAAAAAAATGTTGAACAAAGTTAAAAAACAGCATGATAAAAATGACATTGTTTATTTAATAGGAGTAATGATTAAAAGCAAAAAAATATTTGAATTTTATATTAAAATTTTACATGTATGTATACAGAATATCTGAAATAAAGATGTCACTAAATAATTTTTCAGTATGTTCATGATAGAATTTTGTACTGTAGATATTTTTTATTCTATTTTAAATATTCAGAAAATATCAGGGCAACATTTTACGAAATAGGTTGTTGTTAGGGGTTGGGCAAAAAAGTCGAGTACGACGGGAATAAAAACAATTTTTTTCTTTGGTTTGATAATTTTATTCCATAGTAATAAACTGAGCATGGAAAATAAACAGTATGGGTATAAATTAAATCATCATCTTGAACGAAACATATTAACATTATTGTTATAAATGAGCTGTCCAAATTGTATTCACAGGATCATCTAAAAAATAAAAATTACAAAATGTATCAATATGATTCATTATAATAAATGTAGTCTTACTTTAATTTGTGGACAACTACTTTTAGAACATAGTATGTTTAATTATCTATTTCTAGTGCAAGCTCTTTGACCTAAGTTTGTGAATATTTATTAAATTAAACATAGCTATGCCTAGTTTCTTACAGTTCATTTATTTTTCTTTGTATTTCATTTTCAAATTTTAACGTCAATGAACAAACTTACCTCTTAGCCCACTAAAGTAAAATCAACACCATAACAATAAAATATGAGGAATTCCTAATGTAAGTATTCCATAATGTGAATCAGCATCGGAATTTCTTAAATAGAGGATGTTTGCTGGCTGTGGAAGATCCTGATCTCTTGTACTCATAATAGACTGCATCATCTGCTCCTGACAAAGATGCCATGTTTCCTGAACGGCGAGAAGCTCCGCCTGCCGTTGGGAAACCTTCGTTGGCTATTCTTTCGTCTTCGCAATCCACCTCTGATGCGGCCAACACCTAGTTAGAAAAAAAACATCATAAATCATATTATTTGCATCCCACAGTTGCAGTACCTGTAATAAGAAGTGAGAATTTTTAATACACATTCGTGCGAAATGGGTATCCGGCCATACAAATCTTGGGGTTTTCTGTTTTTTGTAGTTCTTATCACGTTGCCAACATTATTTTAATTTCCTTCCAGAATTCAGTTTCTCATTTTTTTTGTTTAGGTCTCACACTATCTAATATTTTTCCTTCATCATAAAATAAATTTCTTATGTGTTGTAATTAATGCAAATGTAAATTCACATACTACATAGGGTTTTTTTAACTCGTAAAAAAAATCCAATTTTTCAGATTATTTAGCATGAATAATCCAAAAACCAGGTAAGCCGCACTCAGATAATAGAGAGTACACTGTAATTTTAAAAGTAATTGTGAAAATATTTACTTGTTGCAAAAGCTGACCCTGGTCCTCTCTGGTGCCGTACATGAGATCTGCCTCTTGGTCCATACCCTTGAGTTCCGTTATTACCTATAACAGTTAAAATGTAATGTTACAAATCTTCATTGATATCATGCGGTAAAATTATTTCACAGAAACTATACATGGCACATATTCATAGTTTCGAGAACTTTATTGAAATATTTATTGTTTTATATATAGACAATATACTATAGGAGGCGAATGAACCTTATAACTGTAGCCTTGATTGATGAGGAAACGCTGTCTTTTACGACTGTATGACATTTCCATTGTGTCTTGAGATACCAACGTATAAAAGAAAGCATTATATTCTTCTGCAATAGCGCCCTTTTTTGCTCTCAAAATACGACCTAGGATACAACAATAAACAGTTATTATTATAGTAATAGCTAATATTATGAAATTAATTACCTTTTATAATATATTTATAGTATGTACATAATGTGACTGATATTGAGTTATACCATTTCTTTGCAATTTACAACCCAAATTTCCTTTATATATGTTGATGACTTGAGAAATATTTGTTTTACCATTTTTTATATCATTTTACACTTTTTAGGAACAACAGCATCTTTAACTTTGATAAAATAATAAATTGGTGACCATCCAGGACAATGGAATCACATTATCAACTTCAAAAATTCATTGATACAAAAATAATCAAAGTAATTTAAAAGGATCATCACCTAAACGTTGAGCTTCCTGCCGTCGTGATCCACCATGTGAAGAGATCTGTATGAGAACATTGGCTTCTGGCAAATCAAAACTTGTGTCTGCTACTTTGCTCACGAATATTGTGTTTACCTAGAGAAAGGATCATTTTGTTTAAAGGCTGTTTAATTGTTACAATGAGTAAACATGGTAATAATTTAGTATTTATTATTTTATAATGATCCTCACCTTATGGTTAAATTTGAAATTTTGTAATATCTGTATCCTTTCTCCTTGTGATGTGGGACCATAGATGTATGGTTTGTTCATTTTGACAGCATAGTGCTTCAACGCAAATACATTGTCAGAGAAAACTATCGTTTTATCCCCGCGCTTCTCATGATATCTGAAAAAAATTATAAATTAAATCTCACATATTTTTTTTGGTATTTTGAAGTTGTTAGATAATCAGTCCAATCAGAAGTCAAACTGATTTAAGTAACCTTCCACTTATTTTCATTTTCATAAAATATGATTTTTATTTTGTATTACTACTACGTAATATACTAAATAGTAGTAGTAGTAATACAATATAATAATAAACGTACTATGTACTAAACAAGCAAATACTTATCTCTCTTAAGCTAAGCTGACGAAGCTTGAAAGCAAGTCACTATTAGCCAAAATTCCAAAGATTGAATGAGATTCACTTATATCTTACATATAAAAATACACAGCATTGAAGATAACATACTTGATGAGAAACTGGCAAGCTCTAAACTTGGAGGGGTTCATCACATACAAAAGCAGCCGGCGTGCAGTCCTACAGAGTAGGTACTCCCGATAAAACTCAGGTGCCATAGGACACCACACTTCAGCACACTGCACACGAGCAATGAATCCCTTCTTTTGCAGTTCTAGCCAATTTGCTTCATACAACTTTGGTCCAATCAAAAAGTTGAGGTCGGCAATTTTGTCATCTTCACGAAGAAGTGTTGCTGTGAGACCTGATGATAAAGATAACAAAAGAATAACGTGACCAATATTCAATGTGTACAAGATTTACCAGAGATGGGCTGTAACTTTTAACAGTTTTGTCTTTGGTTAAAAAATTAAATATTCCCAATAATGGTTTCATTTTTTAAATTTAGCAAATATTTTACAATTACAATTTTGACTGAAAGCTTCAAGCAAAAATAGAATTTTACTTATTTGAAGATATTATTTCATTTCTAATGGAAATAGACATGAGCTGCAAAAATGTCAAATAACAGAATGGGCTGTAATTTCTTTTTAAAGCAATATTGATTGAAAAGAAGGAATTTTTTTATCTATTGTAAAAACTTTAAATTAAATTTTCTTTGGAATTAAAATATCTTACTTATCATGTTTGGTTATGGCCAAAGTTATCATATTTTATCACTTCTTGCTTCTTATATTATTAAATTCTGAATTATTTAAAACTGGTAAACTTCCATATGTGAGATCA
>JAGVSQ010009346.1:0-13691 GCA_022683975.1 Rhyacophila evoluta | reverse complement strand
TGATCTCACATATGGAAGTTTACCAGTTTTAAATAATTTAGAATTTAAAATCCATTTCCGTTAAGCACCATCAGTCGAAAATATTAATTTAATAATTAATTAGTTATTTAAGAAAAGTCAGTAAAATTGATTAGATGGAGGCTCTTTTTCCTGGTCGCTAATTTTACATGCCATTATTTTTTCAAACTTAAAGCTAAATTTAGTTACTAATTCGACATTTTCAGCTTATACCCTTTTGATGGATCGTGTATTAAGTTGTATGCATTCATAGAAACGTAGGGTTACGTTTTTTTTCTTTTCCACAGTCGATATACTATTATATGTATCGAGCAAAGTAATAATTGATTATCAAGCAATGCCTAAATCTTTACAACTGCTATGTCATATGTGTAAGTGAAACATAAATATGATAGATATCAATTCATTCGTTTACCTTTCTCTCAGCCGTGGCAGTCAGCTGCTGTAGCCGCTGCGTCATGTTTGAGAGGCTTTGCTCGAAGGCTGACACCACATGCGCCTGAAACAATTGACAAAAAGATAATTAGTACACGTTTAAGGAGGCACTTTTATTACAATGGCAGGTTACGCAACAACTAGATAACGCGTTGCTGTGATAATACCGTTGTGAAATAAAGAGAGATTAAATTCCAACATCCTCAGAGTGTAATAAAAAGATAAAAGTCACTTCACTGCTTTCGACATATTATTTTTCCGTCTCTTACTCTGCTTTCATTTTTTCAAATCGGGGATATTTGATGTCGTGATTTGCAACATCGGAAATACAATACTACCAGTGTCTCGGTGGAAGTGCGGTATGAACTATTTACAGAATCACGAATGCAAAAAACACACGTGGAAGATGCCAAAATAAATCTATTATATTTTCCATACTGCAGTTTGAAATTTGTTCGATGCCGTCACAAAAAGCCGTTTATTTCAACTAATATAATAATTGATCTTCCCGGTAGCGTAAAGGTTAGCGTGCGCGCCTAGCAATCCGGGGAATGCGGGTTCAATTCCCACATCTGTCGGATTAAAAAAAAAACAGAAATGCATGACTGGATACGAATAATTGTCAAACAATTCTCGTGATAAATAATTTAAAGACGTCTTCACATTGCAGAGATCCATATACATATACTCTCACTATATAGGTCCATATACTTCACATTCTGAGCGAACATGGTAGATAAAAAAATATAATAATAAATTATGATACATATTAAGTTAGAAAGAGACCCGATAGACATATAATTGGCAGAGTAATGATGATAAAACGTATACGAAAATCAATATAGACGTCATAATCTAAAAGCTATAAATATGCAATGAACATAGTTCATGATGAAAGGACATAAATAATGCACGTCCCGTAGAGATGAATACGACAAGCCGTATGTTTCTCTACGAGCGTCTACGTCGTAGAGAACAAGAATAATCGTCCCAATAAAAAACACGAGTTCTCGTTCTTTGTATCATATTTCGCCATATCTTTCATAAAATGAGTAGAAAAGCTTGTTATCTATATAACTCTCCGCCATGTTTACAACTTCACCGCGTAAATGCAGGTATTTTTCGGTAACATATCCATTATCACGATAAATAGGGTTCGTTAAAAGTTAAAACAAAAGGCATTTTTTTAATAGTTAGGGGTATTAACATCCGACAGCGATGGGGGTAGCAATAATTAACACCCAAGCTATTTTCTAGCCGGGGCCCATCCTGCGTGCAGCATAGGGCGCGGTTTTCAACGGATAACCCCATGACTACAATAATACATACGAGTATAAAATTTAAACACTTCTTCATTCAAGTCGCTCGAACCAGTAAATTGAGATGATCCACATTTAAACTAATTAAAATCTAACGGTGACTTTTTTAAAAATAACAAAACCACGGCCGCACGCGGTCCACAGTATTGGGCAGTATCCAAATATGATGTTTTTTTAATAGACATTTATTCTGCTAAAAATAATAACTTGTAATACTTCAAATAATAACAAAAATCTTGAGAGCCATTTCATAACGGACTATATTAGTAGTTTAATATATTATTTTTAAATAGCATTCATATATCGTCGCCAATATTGTGGGATCACGTAACGTCATTTTTTTTTTGATTAGGTCACTTTGCAAAGTTAAGTTTTATTTTTTGTAATTTCTTGCATCATTGGCACATTTTTACAAAAACATACGTGTTAGCATAAAAATCTGCTGATGATACGAGATATTGCAAAAAATAAAACTATACTTAACAAAGTGACTTAAACCAACAAATTAAGTTACGTATTCCTGCAATATTGGCGATGATATGTTTTTTTATTTCATTTCATTTTAAGATTGTCAAACTTTATTATTTCGATAATTCAGAGGACCATATTACATATCTAATTTACAATCTTTCAGTTTCACTCAGCTACAGTAACGTTTAGGAATGATGATGATACAAACGGGTTAATATAATAAAATATAAATATTTGAACGAATTGATTCATGTCTCTTTTGATTTACGGGTATAGTTTATTTATAATAAATAAATGCTTTCTTCTAATTCTGGTAAATTATCCACTAAAATAGTATATTGTTACGTTCATTACTAAAAGTGAATATAAAAAATAAATATTGTAACCGTATCCATGCGAGACATCCGAGCAAACAAGCACAGTGGCGGCGCACCCATATTTGCAGAGGGAGGGTGAACAAATGTACATATTCCACCCTGAACGGTATATTTATTGTAATATAGGAGAAAGCGAAACGACACGGGATCATGATGAATGACCGTGTGACACAGCGTGAGTCATCTATTAAGCATTTCTGACAGGTTCCAGGAAATTATATTATGAAAGTTCAGGTGTTTTAGCGCTCGCTGATATGAACTCGTACAGTTTTTAGGCATATATACTTATTGTAATATTTCGGCACTCATTTCCATAAAAGCAAATCGGAGTTACATTATGTAATGTTATTGTTTGTCGATTTGCAAGTCATTATAAGAGGTGGCAAACATGTCCCATAAAATAATCATTATTAATATACTTGTCTACTTTTACCCTTCTAAAAACGATTTCGACAGCTTAATCTGCAAATCAGACAACTTCATTTCATTCATCATCATCATTCAAAAGAAGTTACTCTAAGAAGTTGGCTGGCATGAGCCGGTAATTTTACGTATTCCATTTTTTTTATATAAATTTCTGTAGTGTTCTGTGTAGGATAGAAAAATTAAAGTTGAATAAAGCGTCATTAAAAGTTCTTCGAACGTGGTTGTAGTTAGCTAGTTCGCAGATTAAGCCACCGAGTTTTTGAATAAAATAAAACTTTTTTGTAAACTTTTACGAGTGAATCTATGAAATGTAGCATTTTAATAGGCTATTTTTTACAGATTATTTGGGTCCGATGAATTGAAGCTAACACTGGCAAAAACACTGAAATATATATATCTTCGTTGTTAAGGAAACAGTCATTAACTCGCAAAAACACTTTGCTGAGATAATCGCGTTTAAAATTTATTACATGTATCAGATACTTTAACGACTTTTTGCATTATTTTCCCGTGTTAATAAATTGTAATTTTAAAATATGTATATTCGACATATTTGTCCATTTTAACAAAAAAAATGATTTTGGAAAGATGTTGGTTAATGACTATTTATTGCCTTATTAGATATAATCATTAACTAGTTATGTTGGAAAAATACTTCTGAAAAACTCTGTTAGAAGAAGGCACTCGAAGAGTAAAAAGGTTTCAGCTACAAAGATAACTTGATTTATACCTAGTTGTAGTTGTGACGGATTTTAGAATGGCAAACAAACTACATTTATTTTTTATTATTATAATGGTTTAACTTGCTGACAATTTGTCGATAAGCCCTTTCTTGAAATGTTTGATACAAATTGCTACGTTATTGAATTTAATATTTTCACGTCAAATAAATTATCGATTTTAGGGTTGTGAAGATACAATTATATTCCTTTGTCTACGAGAAGTAATAAAATTAATGCCCGTGCGTGATATTGAATAGCAGCCACCACCGACTAATAATAGGGACAGTATATTAAAAATATAGTGAACGTAAAGCCAGCTAACCCCCGAGGGACAGAGGAGCATCCGCGTTTCGCGGGCGGCTCCGGAATCTAATTGAGGAAGTGCATCGGCGGGCGGAATCCCCTCCGTAAAAATTAAAACAAAATCGCGTGACTTCAAGAGTATTTTACTTTAAAATACTAAATTAGAAACGTTACAAATATTCAAATAGTTCTCTTAGAAATGGTCATAGGTTATAATTCAGGGTCTAGAATTCGTCAATATTACAATAAATACGTAGCAATTGGTTTCGGATTGCGAAACTATTTTTTACCTGCGGCGTATGTATCTTGATGTATTTTAGATAAAACATGATCACTAAAGATTTATATCCTCCGATTTCCTGTATTCAAGTAATAAAATAGTAAAGTTTGATAACAATAAAACTGTATTCCGTATGGCATGCCGGAATAACACCAAGGCCTACCAATACCAATATAACTTACAAACGCCCGATCAATCTATTTAGAAATTGGCAATAAAATGATTTACAAGATTTAAATAAAATAAAACATATTTCTCGCGCGCATTTCCGATGTATTATTTTCTAAAACCCGATTCGTGCTTACTAAAAATGAAGCGTGTGACTACGCACTCGATAGTTATTATTCATTACGGTTTCCGTGCGGTAAACAGTCAGTCACGCCACTTTTCTGCCGCACGCAGTTCACCAGTTGAACGTCGAGGGATGCGGCATAACGGCGGAGCGACATCGAAGGGGTGCGACGGATATTTTTATTTCGACGAGAGAATCGCTGTTTTATTACATTTAGGAAGTGACATTTGTCTAAACCGAAGCAATTTATTATTAAAATCACAGTCTTGAATTTCTCCATATTGTTTTGCTAAATGAATCATAGTATCACTGAACTCACTTTAGAGACTCATAGAACGAATGTTGAAATCTTAATCAAATACTTTCAAAAATACGTAATTTTGTGAATAATGATTAGGGTCACTTAAATTTTCTCCTCGGTAGCGTAGAAGTAATCCGAGGAATGCGGGTTCCATTCCTATATCTGTCAGATTTAAAAAAAAAATCGAAAAATGGAGAACTAGATGTCTTTAGGTTGAGAATTTTTCGGCAACCAATTCTCGTGAAAAATAATCAGTCAAAACATATCTTCACACTGTGCAGATCCATATGCTCTATTTTCGAAGAAATATATGGTATATAAATAATAATAATAAGTCAATGTTAACAAAATTAACTAAAATTATTAAGCTCTGTTACAGTTTTATCAGATATAAAATTGGTCATTTACGAGAAAAATTATGGAATCGCAAAGTATTGCTTATCACTAGGTAATGGTAGCAATAAAATAATAATATTTCTCCAACAAAAATTTGATACGGAAATACAGAATTTATCGAATACAATTTTCCAAAATACACGAATTTTACTTTGTAGGATCATCCATAATGTATAATACATTATTTGATATGGTCCCTCTACCAAAAATTGTTATTTTTTTATTTCTTTATGATTAATAATAACACGTATTTATTTATGGCGTGATGATCAGGCTGGAGAGATGAGAAAAACAAGAGTAGGTAATAATTAAAACGTCATGTCAGTGCGGCGGAGACTCGAGCGAAAACACCTGTTCGCCGATTATATCCGGTCGGCACGCGCACATTTTGTAATGAAAAGCTGCGCACTACTCGACTGTCACAAAGTGCGCGAAAGCTCACCGGAAACGGCTCAAGCGAAATCATACATCAAAATAATGACTCTACTCCGCCGGCATCCTTAATTGCTTCATTTTGAAGAAAGGGAAAACGTCAACAAGTAAAAGTGTTTTGAATGCGAATTGAATTTCTTGGATATCCTTTAATGTTCATTGTGCATAATATATTAACGTAAAGTACTAATTACCAATTTTATCGAATACTTTTTTTTTATACCACGTTCCCAACATGGAGCAAATGAATCTACACATTGTGAAGATATCGACTCCGAAAAATGAGTATATGGATCTCTAAAGTGTGAAGACGTCTTGACAGATTATTTTTCACGAGAATTGTTTGTCAGACAATTGCTCAATCCAATGGATAATCCAGTCCAGTATTTTCGGATTTTTAAAATACGGCAGATGGGGAATCGGAAAATTTTACGTCACTAATGTTTACCGCTTGGAAGAAATTCCTGTGACAGACAGACACATAACAACAAAACATTTATTTTCGTCTTTATAAAATAGATTACAATATTTATTACTACCGACATCAATATTATTGGCTCGACAACATAACGCACATGATATTTAGTTTTACAGTTTAAATAATGATTGTATTTGTACACGGGGTTGTCACTCCAACGTTGAGATAAATTGAATTGCTTACAATTTTATTTAAACAAGAATAATTATCAGGCCTGGCTCTAAGGTTTTAGGCATATAAGAGGCAAATACCCAAACATGTAATATTCACATTGTATATTATTGCACATTTGTTATATTATTCTTAGTTTTAGCTAGTATTCCAACACCTTTAAAGGATCCATATGCTTGATTATTTTATGGTTCAGAATCTCCTATTATAAACCATAAGTAAACCAAATTAAGTTAAAAGTGAATGAATGGTGAAAAGTTATCGTCATGGGATTTACTGTAACTGCAGTAAGTTGTCGCAGGTGTAGTCGATCACTGTGCCAATTAAGAGGACAGATGACGCCGACCGTCGAGGCTACAGTGACTGGACATCGGTAAATGCCTAATTAGATCCTTCGGTCTGCTGAATCGCAGGTGTGATTCAGGCGAACATTTCGGTTTAAATGAAGTCCGCAATAATTAATATCAATTTAATATGACATGTTGTCTTTCATTGAGTGGGCATTTGCGTGACAAATCCGTAATGATATCAACACACAAACTGCACCTGCGAAATTTATTAGTCTATCCCACAATTGCGGACGGACTGTCATTCATCCGCTTGTGAGATAAATGCCACAATATAATTATTTGTGTATTGTTAATTTGTGATGCATAAAAAGATGATAAATTGAATGTAATTAAATAGAAGACGTCCAAGCCACTTTTCATGACAACATGTAAATTGTTTGTATGCAGGTTAGAAAAAACAGTGATTACTTCTTCTGGGTGTATATTTGTGATTGGGTGTCTTTATCATATTAAAGTATTGATGTTTTCAAAGCATTGTATGCAATAAAATGAAAATTGTGATTTGAACGTCTTCTGCTTGACTATATCCAATTGTCGGTTCAAATAATCGTAGTTTATCGGGTGCGATGCATCATTTTATATAATATTTTGAACACAGTCTACGTGTTTGATGAATATCAATTACCAAATTTACGAGTTACATGGAAAGGTATTAGATTAACGTTTGCAAAAAATGTGATTTATCATAACACATGTAAAAGAAGCTGGGAATCATAAGAACATAATTTATAAAAAAAATAATAAAACAAGTATTCTGATAAACTAAATAACCATTGGAAATAAATTTTCAAAACCGAATCACAAGCCGTATAGTATATGTAGCATAATCCATATACGTTTATTATTAAGGAGCAAATTAAATACACGTAGTATAAATTGACAAAGAATTTATTGCGAGCGAATTACTTATCTAATTGCAAAAACGGGGTGTTTAACGATGATTTCAACTGAAATTCATCTAGGCTATTTTAACCGCATTATTTATGATCATTGGTGAAGATGTCAACGCTTAACTTAATTTGGCAAGGCGAATTACCATTTAATAGGGTTCGGTCATCGCCCAAGAATAAGATAAGTCACCAATAAACTGATTGTCGACTCCAATTCTCGCAATTATTATTATCGTCTGAAAGACCCACGCGGTCTGCAGACTCCTGACGGGTGACGCTGCATTGCTGGAATTGACGCAAACAACGGAATGCATCATATAATTATGTCAGATTGCCCCACAGGATTTCATCGCTGTAATTCAATCGATAGGATCAAGCAATAAATAATGCAAGATACAATAAATATGAAACGTTATTAAAAAGTTCACAAAACAATTTTCTTTCAGGGGATAACAATATGACCATATTCCTACACTATGGTTAAATTTTACTCATACATTGCTCCAGCATTCCTCTCACCAATCAGCCACATCTTCGAATATATTAGACCCTTATCAACATCGTAAATCAGTAGATAATCAAACGTTTAACCAAATCTCAGGAAAAAACTGATTAATTTAATCAATTCTGAATTTTAGACATAGGGTGAAAAATCGAAGTCAAAAAATTCCTACAACAAAATTTAAAAAATGTACCAAATAATAGAATTGTTATCACGAAAGAATTACTTTTATTATTACAATAGACAGAGTTTTACACATATCGCGAAGCACATTATCCGAGAGAATTACTATGTACCTACATTTACAGACATAGGAATTACAACTAAATTATCATAAATCGACTGTAAAAATGAAAAAGGTGGTAACCCTCAATTTCGGCAAAATAGCTTTATTTCATTAAGCACAATATATACGAGTACAACTTGAAACATGTTCTAGCAAAGGGATATAAGCTGCAAGTGTCGATTTAGTATCGAAATACAACTTTTATGTTTTGAACAATCATAGCCTATACATTTTGCGGCCAGGAAAAAGAACTTTCACATCAATTTTATATTTTTTAAAATAATTTATTAATTTAATATCTTATTGGGTAAATAAAATACTACTTTTAGTCTTCATTCACTTCAAGGCTATTTAATATTGTTACATTGACCCCAAAATTATTAAATATACGTGTATCCTACGAAATTTGTTGTGTGGGTAATGTCCTTTTTTCTTTCCACAATCGATGAAAAACTACGCATTACCTCAGTGTGAGACTACCACGTGAATACTTCAAAACGCAATTACTCCAGAGAATTGAATTCAATTTGCAATGTTATTATGAGCAATATATGACAATATCACCTATAAAATATTTTAATTGACGCCAGTAAGACTGGAATTCGTTGATTAGCTATGCGACCTCAAGTAAATGTGATGCCATCAATTCGCAGACTGCATATTAAATCTGTATAATAATTATTTATATTTAGCGAGGCTGATCCGCGTAGCAGAATCACATTATTTCATAGGAGTGGCTCTATAATAGATAATCTAGATACATTCAAACATACTAATAGAATTAAAATGTCACTGGTACATCTGGCGTTCATGTGTTGTCATAATGGATGATTTTTTCCACGCCACTGAATTTACTAAGGCCAAGTGCGCATTCAGAATATTTATAACGTCGGAAGCCTCATTTTAATACATTTTTAAATAATAATTAAGAAAACAATAAGCCGCAAAATTTCACTCCTATAATGAATTATTTCTAAATTATTAAAATCACGTATTAAGCATTGCAACGAAGCATTAAGCATTGCAAAAAATGTCCCAATTCAAAATTATGTGCGTCTACTAAGCAGAGACTTTGACGCCTAATATGGTTTATGTAGTGTGAAATTTTCTGTATTTCCTATCATAGTTTTAATTGATATTGATAACATTTAAATATTTTATACGAGTGTACGATAGATGCCGCGGCGACAGAACGACGGCGACAAAACGACTGAAACAGAGATGCAAAATAGCTATTAATAGGTGAGTGAGCAAGTGAGTAAGTTGTTGTGACGACAACGTGTTCTCGCGCTGTTGAACTTGCTCGCTCACCTATTTATAGCTATTTTGCATCTCTGTTACCGTCGCTTTGCTGCCGTCGCTCTGCTATCGTGCCCGCGGAATAATACGACTACGTGACAACCACAACTTCTGCTTTTGCAATAATTAATATATTTATTCTATCAGTCGTTATTTGTAGTGAAAATATCTCTTGAAAACATTTTTGTTATTTTATAGCACGGTTGAATTTAAAAATAATAACATAAAATTTTTCGATCAAAACAAGATATTTTTCTCGTTATATAATCATAAGAAGTATTTTTTTAAATAACCACTAAATTGCTTCAACATTAAAAACGGCTATTAAAACCCCGAAATCTGAATAAGCCGATGATTATTTTGATAATGGAATGCAGCTGAATAATCGAAAGATAACTTTGAATAGAAATTAGTCTCGTCACGCTGATTAATATTCAAAATTGTCAATTCAAATTGAAACAGTGTCAAGAAGAAATGTTTGACCCATTCACATCTACTTAAAACAAGTGTTCATGGAAAAAAATATTTAACACACGAAACCGTAAGTAGAGTAAGTTCAATTCATAGCATCTTAAAAATCACAAAGCAGTTCATTTTATTTATTCAGAGATTCATTGCTTGTCATTTAGGACTTTTAGAAATCAAGACAGTATCAAATATTCGTCTTCTTATACTATATTCGCTCACAAAGTGGAGCATATAAATCTACACAGTGTGAAGATATCCACTGCTAAAGTGGATTATATGGATCTCCGCAGTATGAATATGTTTTGACAAATTATGTTTTGTTTTTTTTAACGAGAATTGTCAGTAATCAGATAATTTCTCAATCCAATGGAAACTCAGTCCTGCATGTTTTGATCCCGATCGAACCCGAATTCCCCGGATTGCTAGGTGCGCACGCTAACATCTACGCTACCGGAGAGACAGGTCAAATATAACGAAATATATATAATAGTTGACTATATCCGCTAATGTGTTACTTTTCAAATATAGTTACAAAAGCGATACAAGACACAAGTGTGACAAATCTCCAGGATAGATACCAAAGAATCGGTCATTTTGACACAATTATATTTTTATTTAACCAGCTGAATAAAAAATATGTATTATTTTCCAAAAGTGGATCTTATGAATCTATACAGTGTGAAGATATCTATTCCATAAGTGGAGTACATATATGGATATCCGCAATGTAAAGGCGTGCTATTTTCATGAGAATTGATTGTCAAGCAATTGCTCAAACAGACCTAAATTTTTGGATTTTTTAAATCGGCAGATTTAGAAATCGAGCTCGCATTCCCCGGATGCGAGGTATCTACGTGGTATTAATTAATAATGTCGGTATAACTATTAATAAAATAAATTTAAGGTACAGAAAAGGATAACGGGGAATAGTGTCATATCCGATGTTATGTCTTTTACACACGAACTATCCAACACGAATATTTATTTTGCGGGAAATAATAAATTATAATATCATCCAGATGTAGTATATAGCATAAGTATTATAATAACACACATATAAAAAATACATCAGATTGTTCATCCAGAATCACAATGAACATTATGAGCGTGATCTCGGCCTTCAAAACTAAAGAGGCGCATAAAATTCAGCGAACATTAATTTGAAGATCCGTTCCTAGTCCGACAAAGATAAATTTAAACTCCAAGATTCCGAATATGATACGCACGCTATCTTATTTACTGATAACATATCAATTAACTGTTCGGTATCGATTGCAAAGATTTTAAATCCGAATCCCAAAAGCGACCTCGAACATATTGAAGATTTACATACGCGTTAACAAGATACAGCGCAATAGATAACATTAAAAAATTGTGATATCGGCAAGGAAAAATACGAAATAATTAGTATACTCGATTTCACGTTTCATAAAGGTCAAAGTCATTTTCGTAAACAAGCATTCATTAATACTTGGTACAACTCTTATATCAATGACGTAAAACTATATTTATATATTTAATGTTTGCGAGAAAAGTTCATTTAGATGCGATAATTTACAACACTATCTGGCATCATCGTTATTTTCGATGTTTTATAAATTATTACATCCGTGATAAACCGTTTGGCTTGTAAGTCAACGGACAATTTACCAACAGCCTCTTATTCTCCATGCTCTCTATGATTAAATTGTATTCATAAAACAATAAATTTAATAAAAAAATTAAATTTTTGATTAAATATTTTATTTTTTAAAGCAGGTTATATCTGTCATTATAATCTTTGTTCATTTTAATTTGAAAATATAACGATCTTCGTTTAATTCATTGCAGAAGATTATATTAAATTAATAAAGTATAGCTCGTCAGCATTTATGTCGGTGGTGCCTCTTTAGTGTGGTATAAATTTTATGTGTTGTATGGCAATTGAATATCGGTTAAAATTGAGCGAAATGCTAAATGATTTCACTTTATAGGGTGTGTTTTAAGAAGCCTTCAAAATATCAGTCAGCAGTCAATAAAATAAGATGAACGATACAAATGGAGAACGAACAGCCGCAATGTTTCGCTGGGGGCGTATTTCGTAAATGTTATAAAATGGAAAATTTACCAGGATGGTTATTTTGTACATATTAATTAATTATGTACAACAGATTGACTCCCAAATGACCTTTATTGAAGCAACTAAAATATACTCATTAAAATGTTAATGTGATGTGATACGACATAAAAAATTCGCATGTAACTGTCGCTAATTATTATAAAATCGAACAATAAAAAACAAATATCTTTTTAATTTTATGTATCTAATTGGAACGGATCGGTTTCACAATCTAACACTAGATAAAAAATAAAAGAAAAGTTATTTGTTGTCAGATTACAATAGATGTCGCCAAAAGATAAAGATTAATTCGTCGGATAAAATAAAGAAATGGCTACCATCGAAATAAAAAACATGAAAATCTATTTTTCAAATTTCGACATCAGAATGTAAACTTTATACATCTACCTTTTTTAGCATAATCAGATGGCAGCATACACCTTTTAGACGATAATTGATAATATTGATGAAAATGTATATAATCAAAACTAATCAATTATGTAAACAAGTATTCAAAGTCTATAGCATTATGTGTAAGCACCATAATTATTATAATTGAACGAAGAATTACTAATCATACTTTTGTACAATTATCGATGCATTAAAGTCTAACAAATGTAGCCAAAATTGATAGTATTTGAACGCAAATGAGTGTTATCAGATAATCCGGTGTAAATTATACATAAACAAGTTTTATATGGATATGAACTTTAACATTAATTAAATAATTCTAAAATAAACTTAGTATGTAAAATAACGTTTAACGCAGATATTGGATAATTCATTGTAAATTAATAAATACCTAAGTTGTACCTAGTATTGTAATACTTTTCAGACGTTACAATACTCAAAACTCTGTAAAATTCATTAGTTCGAAGCAGGTTAGAGAGTGGACCGGTTATTTGGGCCCCGAATCAGTTGAAATACGACCTCATGGTTGAGAGGGTTTAGAAGAAATTTCTAAGACTTCTGTACTTGCCGGTGTATGGATACTATCCGTGGCTTTATCCGACTGCTTTCATTTTGGGCATGTTTTCTTATTGTAGCGTAAAACTGAGGAGGAATTTGTATTTGGCGACGCATTTTTTTCGACTTATGGGTAGTCTAATTGACAACTCTATCGATCTGGCTAATATTGGTCTACACATCCCTGATAACTACCTAAGAAATCGAGAACATCAGCTGTTTTTCATTCCTAATAGCAGGACTATCTTACCAGTAGTCTTGCCAATGCGGAGAGCAATGGTGATGTTTAACGAGATTGCACCGGATATTGATATCTTCCACCTATGTGAGAGTGACTTTAGATGGATATATACATTATTAGAATAGAGTCTGTCTAACTTACTTGGTAGACACTTTCTTCTTCCTTCTGTA
>JAGVSQ010009344.1:0-13691 GCA_022683975.1 Rhyacophila evoluta | reverse complement strand
TAAAGCTTTTGAGAACCAAAATAATTTATATTTTCGTCGTCAGAAATTATTTTTTTCTGATTGAGGGGGCCGTGGCATGAAAAAGTTTTAGAAGCACTGAAATGGATGATGCTTGGTTGAATTTTAAAAATATTAAGAAAACCAAAATTACAATCAGAGAGAAACAGCTTTTAATATGAAAATGGATTGTGTAAGGTAAGATTAAAAATAATGTGGAATAGAGCTGAACGAAAGGCTGGAAACGAATTTTCTTTTTTTAATTTATTTTGTTCATTTAAAAATAATAAACCTGAAACATTTTATATGAAGAGTAGACGCCGGCAATACAGCCTAATATTAAATATTTACCATGAATTGTATTGTTCGCACCACTGTATTTAAGTAGCTACTATTTTTCAGATTTATAAAATGGCACAATTTAAAAATTTAAGGGTCCCAGCTACACGTCATTTATATTTTGAGATTTATTTTGACATAGGTGCCTGCTTGAGACCTCTTTCAGAGTTGAAACGTCACAGATTTCGCGGCGGTGACTTTTATGAATGGGTTTTCTACTGGTGTGTTCACTGGGAGGAATAAATTATTCCTGTTTTGTTTTGGAGAGTCTTAAAACATGATTGAGTACATGTTGGGAAATAATATTAGGCAAGAAAAATCACGCAATAGCAATTATTGTCAAAAAAAAAATAGCAATATAAATTATTTCTTGCTTTTTTTCGTGTACGAGGCGTATTTTGAAAAGCCCAGCTATGAAATTATTATCAAAATATATCCTATAATTATCAGCTTAAAATTAATAATTTATAATATTAATAAAACTTACAGTTGTTTTAAAATTAACTAATTTCGAGTATTGTAAAGGCAGAAAAATAAAATATCGATCTCCATGAGTAGCATTGTTCAGGAGGACTAAAAAATACCACAGAAAATGAGTCTTGGGAGATTAAATTAAATTATATACACTTTTTTAAAAATGAAAATGAACATTATTTCATACCTAAGTGTATTTCATTTTTTTTAATGTACCAATACTTAATTTTTATAGGGTTTTTGGTCCTCGTGAATAATTTAATAACTGTATGATGTGTATTGTCAACTTATGGCTATCGATATCTTAGTTTGAATGCATATTCGATATATTATGTATCGAGTATTTCACTATAAATATATGAATATATATAGTGAAATACTCGATTGTCTGATTAGTATACTTTACTTTGAACCCCGTACTTAGATTAATAAACACGCACATATTCATAATTAAATAAATGTATTTTATAGAGGTTGAATAATTCGTTAATACAATAAATTTCGTAAAATAATGACACACACAAATGACCAAAATCAACAATCAAGCAACATAATCTATTACTGAAATCCATGTTTGCTTTTTTTGGGGCTATTTAATTCTAGGGAGATATTTTTTATAAAATGTTTTTAAAAAGTATTTTATATTCATCCATATAGCATACTGGTTTCGCCATCAAGCATCTTCAGATTTATGTGTACAAAAGGTATTACGAATTACGATATGTTTGAATTATATTGGTCGCATCACAGTCAGTGCTCCAATGGTTGCAAAAGCACAGTGGGTATAGTAACGGGTGTAGAAATGGCAATTTATAAAATATTCTTGTATTAAATCTTTTATTAATGTTGAAAAAACCGAAAGCACTACGTTATATTATTCGTTGTTTATATAAAAAAAATTTTTACAACAAATAACACATTGAAATCAAATAAATAATACACACAATGTTTGGATAGAAAACTGTTAGAATAAAGATATATTAAAATATTGTATTATAATATTAAAAGAAAATGGAAAATATTCCATTGGCAGTGGATGGAGATATTCGTATGTATAATGCAACCAAATAGTGAATATATTGAATATGGTCACCTATGTAATCTTTCAGGTGAGGCACTTCCCAGTGAAGTGGTGGTGCTGTGAGCAGACCCTGTACTTAAAGGAGACCCTTGAGGGCCTCTTCTGGCACCACCTCCTCCGCCTCTTCCCCTGTGGATTCGGAGAGTCAGACGGTTGTCGTCAAATCGGCTACCCACTCCCTTGGCTGAAATAAAACGTAAACTAATATGAATTATACATTATCTTTTTGTCATCCATTTAAAAATGCAAGGCTATTTGCAGGTATATTTTTACTTCGGTGGCCAAAAGGTAAACGTGCTCGTTTTAGAGACAAAGGTTGTCAATTGCAATCTCATGCTAATTTTTTTTTTTTAAATCTCAAGATGCAGGATCCATTGTCAGGATCAGTTTATTTATTCAATAATCACAATGTATACGACTAAATACACATTCTATCAAAATGATATAGGCTGAAATGTCAAGTAAGTATCTAAATTTAGCTTTTAAGTTTGAAAAAAGTATGAAAGTTGTGATCATAAAATAAGGCTTCACCACAAAAATTTTATTGGTTTTTCTTAAATGACTTTAAAATTAAAAACATAATGCCATATCGAGGTAAATAAAGAAACAATTTTAGTATTCATGCACTTTAATGTTGTGCCTATTTGATGTGTTGACTTTGGCCCAAAAAGTATTAAATAAACGTTTTTTGTGCCTCCTGTAAAATTTTCTCTGTGTGGGTTATGTTCTTTGTCTTTTACACAGTCGATATGAAATATTCTATTACTGAAATGAAAATCTTTACACTGTGAATATTATTATTTTTCACTTTCAGAGCAGATATTTATGAAATCGCGATGTTTTTTTTTTAAATTAATAATAAAAAAGAAAATAAATGTATGTGTATTGCTAACAATAGAGCTAAAATGAAGTGTAAGTATCACGATCATCCTGTTTTATATAGGAGACTTTACAGCTCTTCTGTTACTCGAGTAGACAATTTTCTTTGGTACATACATATATGTATGACCATCGCTTTCGCAATACACCACACTTTTCGTCCCACCTTATCTAATGGCTTAGTTTTGAAATTGAGATTATTCGAATTTAAAATGATGACATAATAAGTTTTGTATGATATTACATACATAATATATAATACCAAACGATAAACCCTGCTTTCTCATCTACGTTCATCTCAAATTGATAGAGAGGTGGAAAATAGCATAGATAGATGAGAGAAAGAATAAAGAAAATAACACGCTATTTTCATGTTGTAATACTAACTAAGATTTACGCCGGAAGACAGCTGGTGAGATCAATTGGATGTATTAGATATTTTATATTATGGAAAAGGAAGAAAGATATATTATTAATACATGAAATCACTTTTCAATAGTCAATTATAACATATTCCCAATTGATTATATCAATTTAAAATGATTTAGTGTTTAGTAATCATTCTTCTTATTATATCATGTCTGTTCCCAAAGACGAGCATATGGACATACACAGTGTAAAGATATTCACTTCGAAAGTAGGTATATGGATCTTCAGAATGTGAAAATGGCTTGACAAATTATTTTTCTGAAATTTTTTCAAGCCAATGAGTATCCAGTCCTGCATTTTTGTTTTTTTTTTAATCCGACGAATGTGGGAATCGAATGCGCATTTCCCGGATTGCAAGGCGCGCACGCTAACCTCAACGCTTCCAAGAAGTAATAGTATAGTAGGCATTGTAATCATTATTAAATGAAATTGTTAATTTAAGGGTACCCACAAATAAGACTACATCGTCGTCAATATTGCAGGAACACGTAAGTCGATTTTTGGATACAAGTCACCTTGTAGTTTTTAAGTATAGTTTTTTTTTTGCAATTTTTGGATTATTTGCACATTTTTGCATTAGTCCAATTTGTAAACATTTTATAAACATAAATGTTAATACAAAAATATGGTAACGATACGAGAAATTGCATCACACAAAGATTTACTTCATAAAGTGACTTAAATTAAAAAAATTAAGGTACGTGTTCCTGCAATATTGGAGACAATTTTTAGTCTTGTATGAGAAAACAATAATCGAAATAAAATATTGATATGCCAGAATATTTTTAGTTATGCTGTTATGTACTATACAAGTGTACAAAAAGGCAATTATATCATATTTTGGTTATTGTTTTATGCTCAGAGAGACGAAAATTATTTAGACAAAATAATTAGCTACGAAAAAAATGCTGAACACAAAAATGCTTTGTAACATAATCTTTATTCCTGATAAACCACGGAATTTAAATAACGGTTTTGACAAGAAAACTAAGTTTAAGATAACTTCTGACAGGCAGGATAAAAAATGTCGCTAAGCGCCTTTGAATTGACATGTTAATTTTGGATTTAGAATTCGGAGAATAAATGTAAAGTTTTTATCCGTGCACCAATTTTTTGATCCCCCAACCAGGGGTTGAGGCTGTAGTTTACTGTATATAAAGTCACATACATTATTTGATACTTAGTGTGTCTAAAAACGTGAAAAAGTTAATGGATATTAACTAAAATAAACATACGGAATGTCTACCTGATAGACTAGAGGTTAGCGTGGAGATAGAGAATCGAACCCGCATTCCCTCGATGCCCATTGGATCGAGTAATTGTCTGACAAACAATTATCGTGAAATATAATCAGTCAAGACGTCTTCGAATTTTGAATATCTATATGCTCCACTTAAGAAGCAGACATAGTATAAGAAGAAGAACGATAATATACACTGAATCATTTTTAATTGACATAATCGATAAGGAATATATTATATTTGATTATTGAAAAGTGATTTAATGTATTAAGGTATCTCTCTTCCTTCTTTGTAACGTGAAATATTTAATCTATCAAGACGTCTTCACATTGCGGAGATTCATAAATTCCGCTTTTGGAGTGAATGTTCATACTGTGTAGATCCATAAGTTCCACTTTGGGAGCGAACATGGTATAAAAAAAGCATACGGAAAGTAATACATAATAATTATAAAAATAATACATAACGACTGTGAAAAGGAAAATGGTCGTGACCCCCAGTTTATGCAAAACGGTTTTTTTCAATAATCACAATGTACACAGCTTATTGCACGTTACATCAAAATGATGCTAGCCGTAAATGGCGGATTTATATCTAAATTTATCCTTTAAGTTTGAAAAAAGGATGGCCTGTCACATTTGCGATCAGATGAAAGAATATCACAATAGTTATAGTAGTTTTTATGAAATAACTTAATAAATTAATATTGAATAATAGGTTGTGTTTATTTAATATTTTGATTTGGTCCATTGTTGAATCGACTTTTTTTGTGCTTCTTGTACAATTTATTTTGTGTGGTTTGTGTCTTTTTTTATTTTTATAGTCGATAATAATTATACACATACATAGTAAGAAGAAATGTAATTTTATATACTCATGGAGCCTTCATAGAAATAGGACAACATCGGTAAATGCAGTGCTCACAATGGAGATGAGTAACAATATCTGAGATTGATATAAACGATGATGTCTCATTCTATTTGTGTTCCGTTTCATAGCGTCCCTATCACAGAGTTTCATTACCATTGTACGAGAGTTTCTTTGCCTTTTATATCCACCACATAATGAATCACGTGGTATTCCAGATTAGTAGCATTCGGTATTTGTTTCCGCAAGTTATGTGACCAAAGAATTTCGGCTTTTGGTTTTCTTTTCTTCGTGGACAGGTTAATTGTATTCTTTTATCCAGTCTTTGAAGTATTATTTAATTACACATTCTCTTTCCTTTTGTTTTCATCATTTCATCTTCAACATTTTAAAAGCTTTGAATCTGTTAGCCTTTAATTGGATAATGGTCCATGACGGAGGCCTATACTTAAAAAGCTCCCATTATCTAAGCAATTGTTATATACGAGTACATATTATATTAATAGCGATACATTTGTGACGAACTTGAGCAATATTTTACACATAAAATATTTAATATGAAAAAGACATGAGTATTATTTGAAGGCGTAGTATATTTGGCATAAAGTATTAAAAACTGGCTATGCATTTTTCCTAAAGCTGGATATCTAAAGTATAACTTGTTTTACAAAAAAGTAAGTCCAAAATATAGTTTAAAAATAATCTATTTTTTAAGTACAGGAGGATATACCAATTAACTTTTATTGTGTGAGGAAAAATTTATAATTAAAGAAAATAAAATGTGTCATTAGGTTGTCAATTAACATCAGCAGGTAACAGTCTTTTTACAAGTCATAGGAATCATATAAATGGTTTAATCCATCTTTGCTAGATTTTTTTGTCAGAACGGTAACGATATCGACTATGGAAAAGAAAAAGGACATAACGCACGCAGAGCAAATTTTACAAGAGACAAAACAAAGTTTATTAAATGATTTTGAGACAAAGTCAAAACATAACAACCCTGAACTGCAAGAAAACTAAAACTGGTCATTTATCAACTCAGTGCGATATTAATTTAATAAATTATTTAAAAAAAAAACCAATAAAATTCACTCGCTGGAAGCCTTTTTCTTGGTCGTAAATTTCACAGGTCATCCATTTTTCAAACTTAAAAGCTAAATTTAGACACTAATTACGGATGTTCACCCTACATCCTTATGATAGAACGTGTATTAAGTTGTATACATTTTAATGATCGAATAAAAGCTATTTGAAAAATTGAGGGCTACATCCTTTTTCCACTCCGCACTCGATATACATTATCTGTAAGTCTATCTAGATAAAAAAACTCTTTGGTGTGGCTTGGATAATATTAAATAAGAGTATCTATTTATGTTTATCCCATAGTTATACATTTGACGGCACAGGCAAGTTTGTTGTCGATTTAAACGTTTATTATAATATTATATATTTTTTTGATTAAAATTATTTTATTTTTTAATTTAAAAAATGAACGTCATTATGGCTTATTATAAGCAATGAAATTAAAAAATATTTCCACACTGAAGAGGTGAGTTTAACTTAATCATAATTTAAATTATTTGATAAATTATCTCATAATGACTTATAAATACAATTGGTTTAGATATACTAGAGTAATTTTAAGATATTTTCCATAGTACATTTGAATCATCATAAAACGTGCAGTCAACTCAATTTATTCCTAGTATTCGCAATAAAAATACTTAAATATCACAAACTATATGTTTTAACAACAATCTAATTTTTAAACCACGCTAGTAGAAAATAGCCTCGTATTATGTAGTGAAATATACGTATTTCAGAAACAATTATTTTCGAAATTAGATTTTATATTAAAAATCTTTTTTTTTTGTTACCAAAAGACCTACTTCTTTATATAAAATTAAATAAATATAAAAATAAAACTGTATTCTGGAAGATTTTGAGAATACAAAATGAATTTACACAAAAATATTGTATGGTATATTTTTATATCCACACTGGCTTTCTGGGGGTAATTACTTTATCAGACTTCTAACAATTAATTACGTCTCTAGGGATTTTCTTAGAATAGATATTTTGTTTGCGTTTGTAATTTCATACGCAAAAATAAAGCGTGGATAATTAAAATAAAAAAATATCTATTCTTGCATCCGTGTATCCTTCTAATTCGATTTATAATGACAAAAGAAATAGACTAAAAAAGTAAAACCAGAAGATATCAGCTTTAAACTTACGGTTAAAATTAATTTCCAGTTAACCCATTTTTGAATGTTATTTTGATAATTCTGGAGTAAAAAATCATATCAAGTATTTATATATATATGAAAATCTTGCCACTCATTGAATATAAACTGAAGCATTTCTCGAGCTTTATGGTAAACAAGGAAATAATTTATAAATCGAAATTAAAAAAAAAACTCTAATAGCTACTTTTTGAACATAATTATTTAACATAATAACGAAGATTGTAGATCTCTATAATTTGATGATGTATAAAAAAAATACGGATTTCTTCCCCATCTAAATACCAAACTCGGTAAGTACCCAGTTCTGCATCTCTGGTTAAAAAAGCTGTGAGATTTAAACTTGCAACCCCACACCAAAGTGCGCGCACTCATCAATATTTTTTTTACTAATATTCAGCGATCAGCTTATATTATCAGATAGTTTTTTTTATTTCGCGGAAGACTAATTATTTAAAAATACAATATTAATATTTTCGACTGATGGTGCTTGATGGAAATTGATTTTAAATTCTAAATTATTTAAAGTTTTCAATAATTTAGAATGAAATATTAATACATACCAATTGACTGAAAAAATCATCAAAAAGAAATACTTCTTGAAAAATTTAAGATACAACATTACTTAATGTTCTTTTAATTTAATACCCGTCCAAATCTTAATCAATTATCGGTGAAAATACACTATAGAGTCATTGCATTTAAAAATCACCAATAATAGATAATGAAATACACTGACAATGAAATACGTTATTTAAAAATAAAAAACACACGACGTAAAGAAACAAAAAGTTTAATGTATACGCGGCAAAAAACTTTAAGCTCATTGAAAATAAGTCTTATTATTTTACTCAGCTTTATTTATTAGCCCGAAAAAATAGAACGAGCGATAACGAAGCGAAACTCCGCCATTGACGGAATATTTGATTTTTCCTTACACTCACGTGTTTCCATTAAACAAACTTACATAATGGTACCCAAAGAAGCTTTACTCGTCTCGATAATAAAACTTTACACAATAATAATAATTTTCTTATTGTAGTTTGACGATTTTAACCAATGGAATACTCATTTAATGGTTAAAAAATCATAGAAATATTTATAAATAATAATACGAATCATGCGATTAATAAACCAATATATATTTTATCTTCACAATAATTTTATTATGCTGTTTTTACGTTCTATAATAAAACGGTAGGTCTCTTTTATGTAGTGTCGTAAGCTAATATGAGTATTAATGAAATATATTAAAAAAGCAATTTGCATAGATAATTCTACGTATAGAATTTAATATGATAATATTTAGGTGCTATAGTATATTAAATATGGCCACCAAATGAAATAATATTTAAATTAAGATATTGCTTATTTGGTCCACTTTCAATGCATTTTATATTTAATCAGCTTATTGCAATCTGATAATATTTTTGCGGCGTGATTGTGTGATAAAAATATACAATATAATTTATCATTAGGTAAATAAATCAGTATTACAGATACGTAAAAACATATCGGCTACATAAAAAATTCAGTTGATAATAATCGAGGAGACTTGATTTACTATAAAATAAAACATTTTTGTATTTTATTGTATTCAAAGGAAACATTATTTATTTTTTGACAAAACAAAAAATAGAAAAAGGTTTTTTCAAAATTCAGAAATATTTTTTAGTTTTCTGTTCATAAGCATTAATTCAAACGAGTTAAATATGCAATCAACATTACCGTTCTAATAATAAATTTGTAATTTAAGTTTTAGAAATCTTATTGACAGCTGATCAATGTATATTACCATGTTATAACTAGATATTAAATTTGTACAATAGTTGTATGTTTATTTACTCAGATATTAATTCCCGATGCCCATTAAAAAACAGGTAAACGCCTCAAACTCCATTATTAACAAATCAACGCTGGAAAGTGAAAATAACGCAACCCTCAGTCTGTTCAAAATAACTTTTTTCGATATACACAATGTAAACAGCTTAATACACATTCTGTAAAAATAATTTTAGCAGCAAACGCCAAATTAGTATGAAAAATTAAGCTTTTAAGTTCGAAAAAAATGCCTTGTCAAATTTATGACGAGGAAAAACGACTTCTATAACATCAATTTTATTGGTTTTTTTTTAAATTACTGATTAAATAGTTCTTAGATTGGGTAAACAAAACATCAGTTTTAGTCTTCGCGGACTTAAAGGTTATATTCATTTTGTGTATTGACTTTGGCCTACAATCATGATTTTGCCTTCTATAAAATTTGTTCTGTGTGGGTTACATCATTTTTCCTTTCAACAGTGGAAATATTTCACAAAAACAATCCTTCAGTAATCAGAATTCCTTCTAATAAGTCTTTAAAAAAGTATTTGTTGTTGCTTGTATATTTTTTATACCAAAAGTATTGCTTTTCGTTAATTAAGATTTATTAATTTTTATTTTTTTATAAAATATTATCGATAAAAATTATCATAACTTATGCTCACTTCTCAAAGCGGACATGATAACCATATACGAGTATATTTAGCATACGCTGATATAATCTATAACATCGCATGAAGATATGATAGCTTTTAAAGGTATTTGCAATTCTTTGAGATCTTTGAAATCTTTGAGAGAAAATAATGATTCAACAATATTATTTGTTTCTATCGAATTTCTAAGATACACGCAAGCTCCTCTCGTGTAGAACGCATAAAGTATCATAACAGATTGATTTGCATTCCATTACATACCATAGCACACCAGTGTACTATGTCCTAGTTTTTTGAGAACCATTTAATTGTAAAACTCACTTACGCTTTGTCTTTGATGGCTTGGCATAATTACGAAATGAATACGTAAAGTTACTAAAGCTTAAAGCTTAATTTTTTATTTGATTTGTCCGTCGATGTTTTTAATTATTATAATCGTCAGTAACACAACCTAGTATTGGTTTTGCCCGCCCCCAGAAAACCTTTTTACCCTTGTGTCTTTTTCATCAGCCCAACCATCTCACTTCTGGTATTCCAACCCTCTCTTTCCCTTCCGATCTATTAAAAATGCTCCTATTCCATGTTTGGGTATTTTCCACCCTTACAAAAATGCCTGAACAATGTATTTTTTATACTATGATAAGTAAGACGAAAAAGATATCACATCAAAATTCATACAGCTCACAATCATATCCTTTCACGTCATAATTAATTTTCATATTACGGCTTTTAATGTCTACTGAACATTTTTGTTGAACTGCATTACTATTATTATTAATTTATGAAGTAAATTCATTCGATGCAGTGAGTTGCAAATAGTGTTCTGGACATTTTTTGTGAAAATAAATTAAAATCTATGAAGACAGCCGGGTAAAAAACAATTATTTCCCTATTCTAGAATATCATTCACAAGATTTGGGTCACTTGCAAAAACGGCTGAAAGAACTAAGTTTCAAAAAGTATTCAAACTGTTGTTAGATAATAGAAAATTTTACATCTTTAATTATATTTTTGATTTTACAATATTTTTTAGTCAGTGAGGTATAATTGAAGAGAATTCTAAATATTCATAGTATTTCGCTAGTAAAATGCTTGACGAGAAAAATAATCAAAATGATTTTATGTAATTTCCAAATAAATGACCCTACACTGGATTTTTATCACTTGGACTTTTAGCAAAGTGAGTTACTGTTCATGAAAGTGAGTTTAAAAAGCGATTCTAGTATATGAAGACAATGGCAGAAAAAATACATTGTATACCTGTTATACATGCAAAACAATTTTTCGTGATTTGATAGAAAATCGAATAAGTTTCCAGATTACATCATGCAGCTCAACGCCTCATTTTTAGTTGCCATTGATCTGTCTACGCAACAAAAAAATTGTGACTAAATACTCAAATAAAAATACCTTAATACAAAAAAGCTCATATAAAATATTTTCCAAAAGCTATCGTAATGATGTTATAAAATAAATATATTGTTCACTGTTTACATAACATGACACAATATTTAAGGTAAATATAATTTTCTATTCACATTCATGTATCTGGTATTTCATTCCAGCATTGAAAAGTCACTACGAGCGAGTTTCAAAATATTTACACTTGAGTCAAAACGTTTGAGTAAACGAACACACTAATAGGAGTATTTACTTATAAACGAAAGTAGGACTTAAGTCCATGATGTACGACACAAATATCAGGTAGGATTAGTAATTTACTTTTGCTTATTTTCATAATAGCACATGTGTCCTATTTACTTCGAGGATAACCCTACTATAGACTAGTTTATTCCTGTTTTATTAATGGAGCAGGTAAGTTGTTTTCTTCTCCAAGGAATTGGATATTACTTATTGTTCTTAGACTTTCTAAGTCTTTCTGTTAATTTTTTTTACGTCAGCCTTTTTTCCACACTCGATGAAGTATTTGTTTGGTGAGAAACATTAAATTCATTTTGTCTGTCGTTCTTACAGTACAGCTTATCTCAAATACTACGAAATCGACTAATGATAAAATATGTAAGATACATCTCTATAATTTAACTAATTGTCTACTTGTCTATTTTTTTATTGTGTAGGTCTTATTTTATAGTGAACATTATATAATTTAAGACATGTCCTTCTTTTGGGATCCATCCAACTTTCAGGATCCATTCAACATTCAGGATGCTTGATAATTATCGGTATATTTTGTTCTTTTTTATGACTTATCCAGTAATTTTTAATTGTGAATCAAGAGTAGACCTCAGAGTCTTGAATTTATTGTATTTTCGTATTATATCCTGCCATAGCGTATTTAAAAATGTGCAATAAAATACATTATTGCCACTGAATCACGGACGTCTTTAATATTAAGTCTGTTTGCTATGCGGGCTAGATTTCAATGATTGTATAACTTTCTTTCGTACTACATTACATATGGAGATATGGAAGTTTTTTAGCTTTTCTTTATTTTTTTTTATAAATTTTATACTTTCTAGGTTGTGCGTAAATACGTGAATTATATTATATTTGTTAAATTATCTGTTATCACCTCGATAGATTCTATGGTAAAAGTGCGCGAATCGGGAAAAAAGCCACAACTTTAAGTTCTATTAAATTTAATAAATTATTATCGATCTATATAAATAAAAATTAAAATGTTAGCTGGTTCAAAATCTTAAATCTCCATAGGTTACTCACCAATTGCTTGGAAATTTTGATGTAACGTTGCATTTAAATACGTGCGTGTTTTTATATGCTTATTATTATATGGATGACAGATAAAAACGTCCTTTTTTTGAAAAAGATCACCATTATTTTTAACCAGACTGAGCCACAGCAACGCGTGGATGGGTACAGCTAGCTTAAAATAAAAATGCAGAATATGTATGCCTAATATAATAGGCAGAGTTGTTATTTAATTATTAATTCATTCACGCATGGCAATTTATGTAAAAAATGGGTTAATTAGTAAATATGAAGAAGAATTGGTAGTTAAAATAAAAGTATAAATGCAGGTTTTCGAACATGAAATTATTGCATGAGTTCATTATCGATTGAAAATATTGTGCTACGAAGTCATATCGCCATATAGGCAAATGCATTCACCCAAGTGATTCAAATTATGTACTCAACAATTTTCATAATAATATCGTCTATTTCCAATCATAATATTTATAATTAGAATACAGAAGCTCGTCGGTTTTTATTAAAGTGACCGCTGAGCCGGTACGCAATGTGTTGTCTGACATCGCATGAACATTTACGTTATATCATAGCCCTCAATCAATACGTTTATAAATAAATAATGCGTATTTGCTGTGTTTTTTTCATACCACTACCCACCACGTCTACATGTTATATAGTATGAGAATCACGTAAGATACCTGATACTTTGAATTGATAAACATTTGACGGAGAATTATATTCCCACAATCCCATGTATGCTTCAGTTTTGATAAAAGGTCTTTTAAATTAAAGAAAGTTATCAAATTTATTATAGACAGCTGATATGTAATAATAATAAAATAATGTATTTATATTAATGCGTTATCTTTTAACTAACAACAATGTTAAGTAATCAAAGTGTGGGATGTGTAGTATGGATGTTGATTTCGTCCAAAGAAACACTCTCATTTAATCTTTAAAGTTACGATATATTATTGTTGAAACATTAGAA
>JAGVSQ010009343.1:0-13692 GCA_022683975.1 Rhyacophila evoluta | reverse complement strand
ATAAAGTTATACCCTCATATTCACTTTTGTTTAAAAAATAATTGCTCTACATCTTCATTAGGCACTATGATTCATCTCATAAAGCAAACGCATCAAACAGGCGGCATTTTTGATTTTGTCACACCACAGTTATCTTGACAGTGCACGATTATATTGAAATAAAACTTTTTACTTGAGTTATTTTCATCTTAATATTACAGAGAATTATGTATCACAACTATTGTATGCCATTTGTTTCTAAATTGTTCTTTTGTAAATGTCAATACCTTATACATATTTCCGTTAGGACTTCATTCAATTAAAAACAATTTTTTGCTGAAATAGTCTGCTAAAATTATTATTCTTTTGCCTTCCACAGCTATGAACTTCAACTGGAGACGGGAACACATCGCAGAGGGCTAGGAAGTTTTCTACTTCACGCTTTGGAGCTGGTCGCTTTCACCAACCAGATGAAGAAAGTTATATTGACTGTCCTCCTCAACAACAAGTCGGCCGTTGCTTTCTTCAAAGCACTGAGGTAACATCCGCCATCCATCAATTTTTTTACCTTTTTTTAATTATTATATTTCCCACGCGTCAAACATATTTGATTACCATGTAGTCAGATGTAAAAAATATAAGAAAATAATGTCCCAAGCAAATTTTGATAATGAGTAATTATTTTATGTACAAATGATAACCATTTATCATGTTGCACCCCAGCAACTATAAAGCCATAATATGTCAACATATGCCAAACAGAGATAATTGAAAGTTTTTATTTATCAGTGACAATGTTTTTCTTTGAATTTTATTCAATTAGTTTTATTTGATAAAAATCATTAAAAAAAATAATAATCCCCCAACATTCCACCAACGTCACGTAGCTCATAGAAATTGGGACACATTCAAGGCATTACATTTGTCAAAGTATTCACACGCATTTCTTAGAATGTAAGTAGTAATAGTAAAATGTAATAAATAAAAATACTTACACACACAATAAGTTGTATTATATTTTCCTAATTTCATTTCTTTTACATTGAAGTATTTTAGAAGAGCACCTTTACTGTAGCAAATCATAGAATCTGATTTGGTGCGTTAAACTGGTCCTGGTTAAATAATAATAATTCATTTATGCTGGAACTAGTTAAAACGTGTACTGAAAATGCCTTGGAAGTGTCTCACCTTTGGCTGCTTCCTTTGACTATCAGTCCTTGGTAGGATTAAATTGGTGCTATCATGCAGGTAAAGGTGCAGGTAAAGCAATTAAAGGAAATCTTAAAGATTTTGCAGAATTGGCACATGTTCCATATAATTTGTGGATACAGATTATTATAATTATGTTCATCTCATTCTTATGAACGAAATCTGTGTAACTCCGCTTCTAATTTACAAAAACTACATTTCTCTAAATTTGGACTTTCAAGGTCTTTAAAATTCAGTCAACACATTCATCTATCACATTATAATTTCTCGAAAATGGGTTTCATTGTCATATTTAATTTGTCTTTTTAAAGATATGGCCTAACCATCCTCGATTGCTATGGATTTGTATTATTTCAGTAACATAAAGGGTTATTCTATCCATACAGTCATTTTTATATTAATCAGGTACACCATAGATGAGACTAATCCGGATGATGAAGAAGATGTCCCCTACGAGATCTTGAGTAAGCCTAATCCCAGGATTAGCCGGCCGTCCGGAGTGGTGGCTACTAAACCTGCAGCCAAGGCAGCTCATCCTCTCTTGCCATCGGCTCATCAGTGTTGCCAGGGCGGGCATCACCACTGAGGCTGGATTGTTTACCAAAACAAAAATAATAATTAATTTTATCGTTGAAGGACAGATAAGAGCGTCAATAAACACCGTCTTATGTAATCCTCTCAAGCTATTTCATCATACACTTCTTTCAGATAAGTAAATATAGCAGGATGTTAAATATTATATCTCTTCCTTTTTTTTAGACGCATTAAAAATCATCTTATCGAGCTCTTTATATATAGCATATGACAAAAGATCATCTTCTTTATTTGTAGTTTTTTTCTTTTAGAAATTCATTTGTGTTGCCATTTTACAAGAAAGCAAAGATGATTCTGACGATGCCAACAAATTTTATTGTATAGTTAACACCATTCTTGCACACAGTTTAAAATTTTGTGTAGCAAATGTTGACAAAACTTAATTTAGATTTTCAAGACCAAAATTGTAAATACAAAATGTTGTATGAATAACTTCTGTAATTAAAAAGCACTCCCCTAAATCTTACATCACAATAGTAGTTTTTAGTTTCAATCGACTCGAATCAATAAAATTACACAAATCCTTTCCAAGTTATACTTTATATGATACTATAACCGCTATTACCATTTTTACTATCATTACCACACTTAAAAAAAGACAATAATGTGCAGCATATTTTGATTCTATGAAACCAAATTATTATGACATTGACGATTCCATTAAACATTACATTACTTAAATTTGGTTTCATAGGGCATTCATTGAAGAGGCGTTATCGTAGGGTATATTGAATTTGCAGTGTGATTGTTACAAGTCTCTGATAGATGTGAGCCAGACCGTGTGTCTTTTGTCTCACATCTAAGATAGGCTTTATTAATTGGCTGCTAACAACATATGATGAAATGTTTTTTTTTATTACCATTTTTATCAAAACAAATCTGACCTTATAATCTCATATTTTATAAAACATTGTTTGCTATTATATTACTCATTAATAATTAAATATTTTAAGTAGGAGAAAAATGTATTTAAGACTGCTAACTATCTTTATAAAGTGGTTGTTGTATGTGACATAAACATTTTATCCGTGGACATTTTAAGAGTTAACGTTGTTGTAACAATATATGGTAGACTGTAAAAATATTGTATAGAAAAATTATTAAATGTTTTCAGTGTATTTTTATTCATCACTTTACACTGATCGATATAATTAATTTGATCAATTTTATTATTCCTACGTTAAGCTACGAAATTTTAAAATACCCAGAATTCAATACACTATCAAAGTATTTTAGTCATATTTTTGTATTGTATAAATAAACTAAACAACTGGAGTAAATTAAAGGTATGTTAATGAATTAGTTCTTTGTACATTTAGTGAAAATACACACTCAACGTTTGAGCTCAATCACTTTTGAATTTTTTTATTTTGTAAAATTTTATTATCGAAATTAATCTCCTTACGATGTAAAAGATAACAAATATAACTGCTATAAGACAGACAAGTAGAAATACTGTGACATCTAGTAAAGTGTGTTGATACCAAGCCAACTCTGTGACGGCTGATTTGAGATGACCGGCTCCCTTGTATTTTAATACATATTCAAACCAATAGATGGCAGTATCCAATGCTGAAAGCGGTCTATCATTGAATAGCTGAGAGAGATGCCGTGCACTTTCCTGGTAGCTGAAAAAGAAAAAAAAATTTACACAATCTGTTATTATCATGGTAGTGCATATATTATATGATTAAGTTCTGTATTGGTGAATTTTATATATAACGTCATCAGTCGATAGCAGCATTTGTATTTCCTCTCTTAATTGTTGGCAAAATGACTGAAATGAAAAATACGCAATACTGCATTTATAACCAAATTAAATGTTTATTTC
This sequence comes from Rhyacophila evoluta, assembly GCA_022683975.1. NCBI lineage: Eukaryota > Metazoa > Arthropoda > Insecta > Trichoptera > Rhyacophilidae > Rhyacophila > Rhyacophila evoluta. The sequence continues at coordinate 10,079 of JAGVSQ010009343.1, read as the reverse complement.
CTATTGGAAGAGGATGTAGCTGAAGAATCAGACAAATTTATGCACTTTGAATACCAGAATATTATCACCAATACAGTAAATTTATATCAAATATTACAAATTGTCTAAAATTTGCACATTTTTCACTACTTGTGTTTTGCTCTGAAAGTTTTCAGGCCCTATGTAGATAAAGCATTTTATGATGAAATATCTAAGACTTCTTTGTGAATTTCAAATATTTTTACGATATGGTCAAGTAATTGCACTTTGTTTATTTCCAACACCATACGTCACATATTATTTAAAAAACTATATTGTTTCTAAATTTTTACCTAAACGTGTTGAGCATCTTGTCCACTAGAGTGAATAAGGTCACATCATTGATATCAGGATATTCCAACATTTCTGCGGCACCTTTCTCTTTCAGCGTTGCCAGGTTCTGTCTTTGGTCAGCAAACATTGGAACACCTAATATAGGAACACCACAATTTATTGCTTCCTGTAATCCAAGCAGTCCTCCGTGGCCAATGAACAATTTTGTGTTTGGGTGACCTGCATAAAAAAAAAAAATTCAAAGTGTATATATTACTATCCAATTCCTAAAACATATAAAGAAGATAGCCAAATTATACTAAATATTTAGATAATTAAAGCCTTATTTTATTGATCGAGCCATAACAACTATGAGTAAAGAAATGGTTATATGTATTCATAAACATTGTTATTTAGATACAAGCATTTTAGTCTACTTTGCTTCAGCTAATTTCAATACAAAAGTACATTAGTAAATTCTTCATGTGGATTTGGTGTATGAAATATGACAGTAAAATCGTCGCTCGAATGCAGAACTATCCTATGTCACACTGGACTTAATTTCCAGGAAAACAATTTAAAAATTTTAGAATAGATACTTATTTGTGACTTTCGTTATTAGAATTTTTCTTTTTGTGTATTTTCTGTATGTATATATTACCTATGTATAAGGATTAGTAAATATAATTTGCAATAAGCATGTTTTGGATTATTCTGATTTTATTAAAATATAATGTCTTGTTACTTAGGGCACTTTGGTTTCAAAGCAATTTATTTATAAAAATATTATTTTTATACAGAGAACTTTGCATATCATAGACAAGTAGGTATGTCATACATCACTTTTAGAGAAAAACTCAATTTTACTTAAATTTTGATTAAATGATAGTTCTGCATTCCAAAAAAATTTTTTTTATCAAAAGAAAAAGAAAACAAATCATCCATGGTTGGTGATTCTTGATTAACATCCAATACATCATCCGTTATAAGAAATGGAAGAAAGACATTGCCGTATTACTTATTTATGAATGTTGTCACATTGAATAAAAAAATTTAAACACAAAAAAAAAAACTTATGAGACTCACAGGGCCAAATTGCTGAATATGTACAAAATTAAATTACATTTCCTATACTTTGACCTGAACCCTTTGACTGCTAAACAATGGTAAATCGTCGTTCGTGATATCATTAAAGAATGTTAAGTTAAGTCTTTGTCTATAAAGGGTTAATGTATGATTTAAATTTTGCTCTATATATTTTAAATAATTTCTTACATAAAATAGACAGTTGCGGCATCCATTCGGCAGTTTTTACATTGGGTGGTAAACTTTGTAACCCTGTTCCATTTATTTTCCACAGTACATCCTCTTTGAGCGATCCTAAAACACTGATAATTTGCTTCATTTTCACTTCGGGAATTGTATTTGTTGGAACTATTGTTCCAAAACTGAAGAACACCACTCCATGTACGGACTCGCTTATAAATTTGTCTATATCCTGAAATGATATAATATACAATTGTAATTATTTCTAAGTAATAAAATAGTATTTTTTTTGGAACTGGACTGGAAAATCGTTATGAACTCACGTTATGATGCTGTCAAGCTAAAATTCCCATTCTCTTGGCCAGTACATAAAATTTGTTTTATGTTCAATTAACTACTTGAGTCCTGTATAATGTTATTTGATCCTGAATGAACGTAGCTAATAAGTTATGGCACACGACCACCGGGCTATGTAACATTCTTTAAATTAAAACACCAGGAGTATCCCAGAAACAGTTTCCCCAAACCTCCGTTAATTTATATTTGATTAAATCCTCTCATTGCTGATCTTTGATGGTGAAAGGCATTTTTGATTGCTGTAAGATGCGGAAGTACCAGAAAATTTTCTTTTAGAAAACAAAGTCATGTGGAGATAATCTCAGGTGTTATTCTCAACAATCTCACTCAATTTGCCATAAGGGCAACTAGGAGATTTTATAAGGAATTTTCCATTTTCTCTTCCAAGAAATGATAAATAACCTTTTCAATGAGTCTATATTAGTTTATTATCAGATACCAAGGAACTGCTTCTATCAGCTTATTTTTATAATGCATTATCATTAAATGCACTTGAGTTTTTTTTCCTAGTTGGATAAAATATTATTTATCCATGGTTTTAATTAAATCATCCAACTGAGAAAGAAAGATAAATCGGTGAAGATATTAATTAAATAATATGTTCTGAGAAGAATTCAAAATTTTTGCAGCATTTTATATCTATAATGTCTCCAAGTAAATAATACAGGATTAGATGCCTATAATGCCAGTGGTTACCATACCCATCATGAGGCAGAAGGGCGTCAATATTAAATGTTTACGGATAACCGATCTTTTAAAATTTCTTGTATCAATCTCATTTTGAAGTGTTTTAAAAATGAGGTGAGAAAATTGATTAAATTTTTAGCGAGCCTATTTGTCGATTATGGGTCGTAAATTCAGATTCTGTATCTGCATTAAGTATGTATTAAGTAGTATGGCTTTTCATGTGTACCCAATCCCCGACTACCATGTGGATCCGATAGGTTGACTGAATGGCAAATCACCAACAATTAAAATGATAAACGCAAAGAGCAGTTCGAACTGTCGGATATAAATATCTACTTTAAGCGGCCATTTCGAAATGATTAATGGCACACGCGCAAATACACGCTCATAACTTCAAAACTGACGAATATTTACGGCAATTAAAAACACCGCACAGTATACAGCTATGTGAGTATAATGGGTGATATCCACATTCTGTGACTTGTAACTTATAACACAAACTTACCTTCGGTAAAGGGTCAAGTTTCTTAGGTATATGAACGCCGCCGACTTCAACCACGCGCTGAACCCACGGCCTCTCATGGTTGATACTGAAGTGGCTGTTCACCAGAATCATGCTATAGTTCTTCGAGAGGGTGCTCATCGAAGGTAGAGGTCCAAACACTGCTTCGCTGATCTTCTGCGACGCCCGATTCGAATAGTAATCGTATATAAATTTAGACCACTGTATTGTCAATGTGTTTTTCACTCTTTCCACGAAGCTCATCTTGCTCGTGCACGATGCATAATAGCTCGGAATGTATGCGTGGCCTTCAGGGTTTCCCGCCATGTCGTTCACCCAAGGATAAGGAACACTGGAGACCAAACCGATCGTCGGAACTCCCAGTTTATACCCCACTGACAAGAAACATTCTGAGCCAAATATTTCAGTTACGAATAAATCGAATCCTCCTTGTTTTACCAAAGAGATCACTGCTGGATCACCCAACAAGCCTTCACAAGTGAATATACTGAAGTGTATTGAGTCTAAAAGGTTTTCTGTGAGAGACATTCGATTCAGTACATTTATGTCGAGGTCTCCTTCCTCGAAACTTTTTAATACCACCTCAGTGATACCCTTTTTCGGTGCACCCTGTAACGAATTTTAATAAATTAATTAAACTACATACACGGTTCAGAACACCTACGATAGAAAATTGATACCCATCGATAGACATGATAGTCATCGAACTTATTTTCGTCTGACAAGTGGATCCGTCGAAATTACAATTATTTAGATGATGCCCAGTGGTTTTTTATCGTAATTTTTACCAAAAGCCAAGTATTTGTGCTAAGGAAAAAGCCATTTCAAACGGCCGTATCTCATAAATTAAATTTGATTGGTGAGATTTTCCTTGTGGGCAATGATTTATAAAACTGTAAATGTAAAAATATGCTCCTGGCATTTGAAATAACCGAAAGACAGAAAAACATTTTCAGAAAGTTAAGAAAACTAGACTATTATTAGAATGAATAAATTAAATGCTTAGATGAGAATGCTGAGAATCTCACATATGGAAGTTTACCAGTTTTAAATAATTTAGAATTTAAAATAAATTTCCATCAAGCACCATCAGTCGAAAATATTAATTATTTAAATGCTTAGATTCTATTATAAGGTTTTACCATGAATTACCAGGGAATACGGACTAGCCATTGTCACTTGGTGCCCCCTTTCGGCCAGACCCTTCATGATGCTACTGTACATGGCATAGTGACTCTTTGTAGTGGTTGGGAAGATGCCCAAAATTCTAGCGGAATCCGATAGTTCAGCACATAGTCCGAAAACTGCCACCAGAAACGCCGCCCAGCCGGACGCCTTCATGGTTCTACTATAACCTTTAATAAATTAATTATATCTGAAATAGTCAACCGTAAAATTATTTAAAATTATGATTCCAAAGAAAATATACGTTTGAAAACTGAACGTCCTTAATATGAACTATGCTCCATGTAATTTTTTAATCATTTAATCATGCAAAGAATATGAGATTTACCCTAATATCGACATTAACTACATTACTTGTATAGTAAAACAGAAAACTAAATAAATCGATATGTATAGTTAGTTATACTATCTTTAATATATCACCCAGCTTTGTATGGGATAAACTCATTCTTAAGTCATTATAATTGAATTTATTCATTCTGTCATTAAATATTTTCACTCTTTTTGATCATCGGTAATGATTGTCAAAAAGTAACATAGCAATAAAACTACAATAAAATTAGCAGCCAAAATACTAAAACTTTCACATGGCTACTAATCACCTTTCGGGAACTATTCTTGTGATATATAGATAGACAAACACACATGTGTATTGTCTATTTTATAGTATAGATATATAACGAGCTTAAGGTGGATTACTGAGCAGTTTATTATATTTATATAATGACATTTATATCCTAAATAGTTATAAGTTTGAAATCAATCCCCATCGGATATACTCGTGCCATATCTATCGTTGTAATAAAAACCTAATGAACATTTTGATTACGGCCATGGTCATAAATATTTACCCAACAAAAGATTTTCTTTCACTATATGTACCGTAATTCTAATGATATTTTATGTTCGTAACTTACGGTTCGTAATTTATTCAATTAAAGGGTAAAATGATATTAATTTTCCGCACTTATGTAGACTTTAATTTTCTCTAAAGAGTGTTTTACGGTTTTTCCTCTGTTAAGAGATCGCAATTTTTTGCGTCACAAATATTATTCACTGTGTATTGATTGATCTTATATACCTGCCAAACAATACACCGCAGCCAACACACATTAAATAAAATACACGCTAATTTATCACTAGTTGTAAGTACCCTGCGTAACACGGAACTATTCTGGGGTAATTACTCATAAATTAACGAAGACGAAAATTTATGCGCGCTTTTCGCTTTCGAAACAAAAGAAATACTTTTTTTTGGTTTGAAAAAGGAATGTCGATGAATATTTAATGTCTAAGTACACTTGTTACTAAAATATTGTAAACAACAAATGTTTAATTTTATATTTTTATCATAAAATGTGTATTAAAAACAATAATAAAAAATCTGATAAAAATCTTAATTCCGCGATATGATTTTAATTTCAATGTTAACCATGTTCAGAAAGTCAGTTTAAAACTTTATATTGTATGATGCAATAAAATAGAGCAGAAATAATAGTAAAAATAATTGAAATCATTATCGAGACATAATGTATCATAATTTATGTTAAACATTTTTTTTTTTACTTTTGTTTTATTGTTAATTCTTGTTATAAAACCATTATATTGAAATAATAAAAACATTTTTCAGAAAATAAACATTTAAAATCAATATCGATCATTTTAATCGGTCAAAATTTTTAAAACATATTTCAGTTTGTATTAATTAATACAGCTACAAATTACAAATAAAGATTAATATGAATGAAATTGAAATATTTAAAATATATATTTGATTGCTTTAATATGGTAATCATTACCTTTTCAAAACACCATGCCTCGCAATGGAAAATCGCCGTGAAGTTTTTAGATTATGTTATTAATATCATAATAGACTTTTGCTTAATGTAAATATTGTATATTGTATTATATATAAATATTTGTCAGCGTATTGTGAACGCACAGCTGATTCCACGCGTTGCAAGTCAGTAACTATAATAATGAAGCGCGATTTGAAACGCTTGTGTCTAAAATTAGAGTTATTCTCGCAGTGATCTTGAGTGTAAAGTGCAGCAGGGACTAGTAACGTTAAACGGATAAAACACGTACTCAGAATCGTCTTCGGTTATAAAACATCGAACGCCATGGGTGCAGAAATGTAGACTGAATACATCAGAAAACGTTATCAAACGGATTTATCTCTATCTGTGATAAACTAGCAATGTTAGCGAGTCAAAATTGTATACATCAATCAAATCAATTGACGTTTGTGCAGTAGAATAATAAAATAATTACAATGCTGAGATCATCTATTTGTCAGCACATCGTAAAACGAGTTCACTCATATCATATTATTTATACACCATGTAAACTATTGATATTAAAGGAGAAACTATTCCATTTAAGATATCGTTAAATACATTCATTACACTTACGTAATTACGTAAAACAATTCCTTATTCGGAAACAATTTTCCGTGTTACAAAATTTTCTGTGAATCATCCGCTTGACAATCAGCGGACGGCGTCTTTCCAGTATCCCTACTCATATTATACAATACAATATATAGATATTAAATCAAGTTGCAATTTTCTTATTGACAGGGCCGCGGTGTGCTATGCAGCAGAGACGCGGTTGCACCAAGCGGTAATATGCAAGGAGCGGCAAAAGTAGTGAAATCCATACAAATGTTTCAAAAGCACGAACTATATACGAGCGTGGGTTCGAAAATATTATATTGCAAGGCGGCTAAATTATGAATAACCTAGGTGGAGACCTGAAAGAACTAAATCAAAAAGTGAAAAAACTTTTTAAGCGGGAGACAGAAAAAAAAAACAACAAAACAGAATATTCCGGAAAAAGTGAAAAAAAATCGATGTTATATTTAAGCATTGATTGCGTTTGTTTAGCTGAAATTAATGTTAAGTTAACACTGAGCTAAAATAATATATATGCAGGAAATGCAGGACTGGATGCCCATTGGGTGGAGTAATTGTCTGACAAACAATTGTCGTGAAAAATAATCTGTCAAAAACGTCTTCACATTGTGGAGATCCATATGCTCCACGTTGGAAGTGAACATGGTATATATACATTTATATATAATCTAGAGAGTGTTTTATCTGAAGAGGATCCTGGTTCTATTTAAATTACCTTTGTGCTTGGGTAAGCATGGATAAACTATTAGCCCTTTAGTGAATATTAAAAAAACTAGGCACCAGTTTGCACGAGCCAGCTGCAACTCATTACAAATTATTTAATATTTTTGATTGATGGTGCTTGGTGGAAATTGATTTTAAATTCTAAATTATTTGAAACTGGTAAACTTCAATATGTAAGATCACTGTTAGCGACCCGGGTTTCGCCATTCGGCATCTTCAGCCTAAATTATATGTGAGCAGTGAGCAAACATATTTACCGGTTTTAAATAATTTAAATTTTTCATTACTAATTATAAATATACGTTGACATGCTATTAATAGACATATCTTATTATTATTGTTTTATGGCTATTTGGGCTATCATTTAAATCAAAAAATATTGTATTGTACTTATCGGCAATATTAATACACTAATAAAATTTTATCGTATTTAATCTGATCTCAAAGTGAGGTCAGTTAATGAAGGATCGCTCAAATTATAGTTCAAACACAAAAACTGATCGATGGTAGTTATATAAACATTGTTTTTTAAACATATAAGTATAAAAGCCCTCCAGGACTGGAACGAGGTATTTTGGCGCCTCAAGCAACCTTTTAATAAATTACATCATTGATATTCAATTATTTTTAAATTCATTCAATTTTGAAAATTTTAGTGTTGCTAGATTCTGTTGACTTTATTCATGCTGATTTCTATTTCAACCCAGGATTCCAACTTTATACTTCTTTGACAACTAGAGAAGTACCAGTTGAGATTAAGTTCAAATTATAATTAATCACAAAAATTAAAAATTAGACATGTAACGTTGTAATTGGTTATTAAGCTATATAATAAACAGTATTTTAACCGAATTTATACACAATTCAGTGACAGCTGTATAATCGAATTCGTTCAAGCGCGGAGACAGCCCTGTATTGTTGACGCTGCTAAAACTAGCAGCTCCTGTAACAATAAACGTCCTGTCAAATCCGTGTTGTTGGACTGATTCCTTTGCGACACTTGAGCGGTTAGTTTGTTTCAAAGAGAAGAAAAGTGGTAAAGTTAAAATAGTTTTGAAAAAATAAATAGAATAGAATAAAAAAGTTAGTTATGCGTTTAAGTTGTAAATTTTAAATTTCCAACCATATATATATTGGAGATGCTGCACTGTCTCAGCTCCTATGCACGAGCCTATACTGAATTACAAATACAAACATCACTTTTACCAAACCAGTTAAATATTGTTTCTATTAGACAAATGATTTTTATAACTGTAAGTAAGATAAGAGGTCAGCGACATTTTTTCATAAAAATTATTAAATTAACGACGTATGGGTGTGTGTACTGCACGTGTTATGTTTGTCTGTATTTATATACATATGCCATAAACATTACATCTTACATGTATGTACATTTAAAAATAATCGGAACATTGTGCGTTTCTACGCTCAACTCTACGAAACATATAATTCAAAAAACCATACCTAAAACTGGACGCATGGCAATTCTAACTAACCCTGGCTCTGTTTAAATGCATAAGAGTAAATTCTAAACATCGATCATTCGAACTAAGTGTAGATGATAAACATGAAAAACGAACCAGATGTTAATATCTTTGAATCACATCACTGAATTTATAATAATTAGTATAGTTTAGAAACTGGAGTCACAATATCATCTAATCTTACCTCGATATTAAGAATAATTTCGTAATTGGATAACAAAATTACTCAACAATTAAATAACAAACATCATAAATAATTTTGTTGGTTGTTTATCACTTATTATAATATCACGTAGGTCTTTGAACCAAATTATAAAATTTCCTCGGATTTTCCTACATGCCGCATAAAATACGTCACAATAGAACTCCATTTATTCATCTTGCACTTAATAATAATAAACAATACTTATTATATGATTGATATTTTTACTTGATGATTAACTTCCCGTGTAAATAAAAAAAGCATAGAAATCTCTAAGGCATTCTGTGTTCACTTCACGATTTTGGCAAATTTACTAACTCTATACCCTTTTTCTTTACACGTGTTTTGTTCACGTGTTATATTTTTAATCTACCGAGTGAGTTAGGCCAGTGTCATAAAGACAAATAAAGATTTGATGAGTTTAACCTGCTGCAACTGATTAAAAAACTATCCAGAGTAACCTACTCAGGGCCGGGTTTACATCTACGATGTCCCAGATATTGAACTTAATAAAATATATTTTTAAAGAAATATTGATTTTCCTATTACTCTTCGCCGACAAAATGAGTGGTGGTATCTAGTAGCATGTAAATGTTCGGTTTATTCATTTGCTTAGTATCGTGATTTGACTCCATCAGCAGAAATGGTTCAAGTAGTTTCATGTTACATCATGCAGATGTTGGAACTTGCGCACGTCAATGTGTTACGAATGCTTCTAGAACGTTTCAATCCAGCTTGCCCCCTCATTTGTCCGGTGGGATTTTGGCATCCTGGGAGACCGTCGGATATACACAATTCAAGGATAATGTATGTATACGGCCGAGTTAAGTAATCCTGGCATGATCTGCAATGCAAAATAATAATAGATTCAAATGATATCTAATATATGAAAGTCAAAATATGTATGTTCGTTCGTTCGTTTGTCCACAATTCTTCTCTACGTC
>JAGVSQ010009341.1:0-13693 GCA_022683975.1 Rhyacophila evoluta | reverse complement strand
TGAAAGTTTACCAGTTTTAAATAATTCAGAATTTAAAATCAATTTCCATCAAGCATATCCATTTTAATTGAGCTGTAATATTTAATGTAATAACATTTTACTAAGCAAACATATTGAATTTGCAAAAATTTATCGATAAATCAAATTGTTGTAGAGATTATATGCATGTTGTCACACTTTTGTTTGAGTAATATTTTCAAACAATATAAATGGAGTAAAAAAATTCTTCTCCCCGGTAACATAGAAGTTAACGTGCGCATTTGGAGAATTCGGATTCGATTCCCACACATATTGGATTTTTTTAAATCCGAAAATACAAGACTAGGATTCGATTGTCGTGAAAAATAATCTGTCAAGATATGTCTGCACATTGCGGAGATTCATATACTCTCTACATTTGTATCTAACGTAGTAAAAACTATATTTAAAAATAAATTCTACAGCTTTTCCAGCTTAAAAATACTATTTATATGTCAGTGTGAGTCATAAATTGTCATAGAACATTATTATACTCATGTTTAATCATTGATTTCATCCCTCAAAGAAAACACTATTAAATTTAATAGTGATCCTTATCAGATAATATTTGGTAATATTTTACAAAGTTTTTATTTCTTCAGATAAAATTCTCTTTCGAAAAAGTCTTTTTCGGCCCAATTACAGACATCGAAGTTTACTAGCACTTCGCTTTCTCACGGGTAGATCCTTTCAAAGCAATTCTTAACATCATTGTAGATAAATATGTACTACAACCTATTAAAAACGTATAATCTTAAAATTCTTTGTCGAGCCAAACAGGCCATATACTCATAATTCGTAGTTGAACGGTGAATGCATATAGAAAAAAAGAACCAAACACGGTCTTGAAAATTTTCACGATAGTATTTCCACGGCGACTATTATAAAAAAATATTAGCTACGATTTACTTGCTAAGCCAATAAACAAATTCACATAAGTACACTTATTAAATTACACTTTTAAACCATCTCAATTTTTATCGATATCGATCAAATATCTGTCAATCTGTCATTCGTTTGTTTTCAATAGGTATACCTATTTTTATATAAAAAAAACCTTGCGGTGCATTTGTGAACTAAATTGTTACATATTTTTCACTCTGAATTAGAAACTAATTGCAGAAATCTGCATTCATACGACATTATTAGAGCATAATATTCTTGATTTTGCACATAAATTGCAACTTTTTAATTATTGATACTGGACTACATTAGCGACTTTGACGTACACAGATGGCGTTAATAAATTGAATATTTTCAGCACGAAAAAATACTAGTAATGTAAATCATAAATATTATATACCGGTATAATTTTAATAACAATTAATTTATATTTAACAATATTTTACTTCCGTAAATAATAATATTTTTTAATAATATATTTTACTATCAAAAATGAATAAATCCAAACATTCTTTATAACAGTGGAATAATAAACAAATATTATCTATTTTTACTGCGTACCTTTCGGTGCCGGGGATAGCGGGCTTCAGATTTACAGCAAGGATTTTTAAAATTTAAAAATTTAAAACTGGATGTCCATATGGATGAATACTAAAAATTTATAGGGTTTTTGTTAGTAATTTCCACAGGTTTTTACTATTCAATACCAAGTTCCAATTTAGCTGATCCAACCTATTGGGCATCTAGTCCTTCATTTTTAGTTAAAGAATATATTTAAACAGATCCTGGTAGCAAAACGTATCCAATTTTTGATTCGGCCATTGAAGTGAAACAAACATTATGTTCTTCAAATATTTTATGAAATCACTTACATTACATATTAGAATGTAAAATTCAATAAAACTTGATTATGATTTCCTTGTTGATAAAAATGAAAACTTTCACGAAATTATTTAATACCATAACACACTTTATGTTCTATATTTTATTACTTTATTTATTGGTTGTAATTTCAAGATAAAAATGAATTCAAAACAGATTATTTAATTTACCGCGATGTTTAATATATTCGACAAGATAATATTATGTTGATCAGTGTTCTCATTTGAAACTTTATAGCTTATAGCAAGTTTATTTATATTACTTGTTTATTTTTATTCTAATTGATTGAATTAAATGCTACACTACGTAAAAAAATGTATCACCAAAATCAAATACAAAACTTACATGGAAAAGTTTGATATTTATTTTACTAAAATGCAGAAAAAAACTGAATTACTAGTACTTACGTGTTTTCATAAATCAATTTTTTTTTTCGTTTCTTTGAATTACCTTTCTATATGAGCATTATATATTTCTCTGATAATAATGGAAAATAGTATAAATATCATCGCATATTTTTTCTATGATATGATTACGGACTAAAAATATTATGAGGTGAATTCAGGAACATCAGTACCTGGATTTATCATAGGGCTAAAAAGCATACAGCCCAAAGTGCCTTATTTGATTAAAATGCCATTTTTTAAAAAAATCAAATCAAAAAAATTATATTCAAATCCTCAAAACAACGAAAGAAGCAGCCTTTTCGCCCAACTTAATAAAATTAAATATCGATTGCTACAAAAAATATGTATACTCATTCTCTATTAGACTTAGAAGCCAAAAATATTTTCTATAAACTTGTGGTTTTGAGATCCTAATTTCTATTCCTAACCTCTTGTTAAGTAAATCTGGCTCTGCGGTCGCAAAAAATGATTCATGCGAAAGATCAATAATTTTGACATAAATTCATTTACACATGCCATTTAGTAGTATGAATTTTATTGATTCAATAATAAAGTTTTACTAAACCGTCATCCTTTTAAAATTTTGCCATTTCGCCTTTTCTTAAATCGCCGACGGACGAGGACGGACACGATTGGAGTAGAAAACTATCATACTAACAATTTAAAACAAAAATTTGACACAATATTGACAAATAAATTTTAAAAAGAGTCTACAGCACAATTGGTATTAAAAGGTACGTAACCGAAAAAAAACAGATGTACGCTGGAATAATTTAACAGAATTTGTTGAAAATCGTACTAGAAGCTTGTATCAAATATTCAATTAAGAAACCACCTCTGCGTACCCTTAATGTTGGGGATATCTATCTATTTTATAGTGACGTCTTTGAACTGATCCAAAACTCTCATATATTTAACAGCTTTGAATAAAATCTAAGACATATATCGAAATACTACACTTGCCAGTGACTTTTATTTTGATTGTATAATAACTCCTTTTTGAAAATAATAATCAATACATTTATAAAACATTGTGAGATTTAACACTCCCAATTCTAAATTAATTCAAACCACTATTACTGTGAAAAATAACTCTAAAAGAAAAAAGCGAAAACAATAACCATGGTGAAAGTATTTTTTAACCCATCTGATTTTTGCATGTAGTTATTTCTAAGGAACTTAATAATTCTAAGAGCACTTGAGTAGTTTTTCTAAGGCGTGTACTGTGTAAGGCGTGTAAGAGAGTCTGTGGGAAATATAACAATGCCACTTTTGATTTATAATATTATAATAGTAGAATGCAATAATTTTCATTTGCCGCGAAACCAGCGATAAAAAGATTAGGTTTATTGCTATCGTATACCCTTTTATTTACCATTTAACTCTGCGAGTAAAGCATGCAGATGCCACATAATATCATATATATATACCATGTTTCCTTCAGTGGTGACTCAGACTAAATTACTATAGTAACAAAGTTTTTTCCTGGCCATTCCTAGCTGATTTTACTGATCTAAATTCTATTCGTTACTCTTCTACTCACTTCCACTAATTTAACTATTCCTTTGTTTCATCGATTCCCGTCCAAAATTTGAGCATTCTTTTATCTCTACAGCACCACTAAATGAACACGTAATTACTATTAATATCTGCATAGCGGGATCAATTTCTGGTTATCTAGTGTTATGGTCTAGTATACAAATGCATTTTTATGTTTTTTATCAATAACCGTAAGTAGTAGCTAATAGTGTATTTTTTACATACATGGTGATGGGAATTACACAGAATTATTTTTTGAATTTATTTGTATTCATTCCAACGACTGCTATATAACTACTGATGCGCACGTGACTTAAGGTTTCAAGCCGCACATAGCAAAAGCATAATTGTTTTCATCGCAGAGAGACAAACGCCTGATGATTGACTCAGGTGATATCCCTAAACGTAATCATTTCATTTGAATTAAAATAAGCATTAAAGTCTTAGATCGAAGCGTAGGTACATTTTTATTGATTACTAATTCGAAATTACATTTCCATAAAAAGAATACATGGTGCAAAATGTCAATAAACTATTACATGATAGCTTTTACAGTCAATCCAACTTATTATGCATTCGGCCTGCTGCCGAAGTCCTAACACAATAATTTGACTCAATTTAAATTCAATTCTTGTTTCAACTTATTCGAATACTTAATAATAAATACATTATATAATAGGTTTACCATATATTGCATTGAACTAAATAAGACATCAGAATCTATCAAGTCTTTGAAAGCATTAAAATTATTGTATATTTATATAATTGTATACTATACATTGTGGATTATGTAATTGTATATATACTATGTCTTAAATTTACGAGTATGAATGAATTCCATATATCATCTATTTAAAGTTTTATTTTATTTTCTACATTTCATCTCACCCTTTTTTAGTTAAGGATCGACTAATTTACAAACACCCTTCTATCTACGTTTATTTAATTTTATGCAAATTATGAAGAATAAAATGTTGAGTTGATGACAATAATAATATATAAAATATGAGAAGCCTTATTGCCTTATTACAGGCTTATTTTTCTATCTCACACAGAACGCACAAAATTCACAAAAATAAAGAAATACGTAAATTCACCTGCAGGCGCCGGCCAACAACGTAGAAACATACACATTAAACAAAGTTTTTTGTTGCTTTTGAACATTTCACGCAGATATAGAGCTAGCTGGCAAACCAACACAGATTTGGATACTTGGATCTATAAATATATAAAATTGTATTTTCGTTACTATTATATTTAAATTCACAAAAATCTACATATTTTATGTGTATAAATAAGTAAAAGAATTTGAACGCATGTTAAAATACATTCATTATTTTTTTTTACGAATTCGCAGATTGTTAAAATATTTAAATACACTTAGAAAAAGTATGCGTGCATTATTAAGAACTAGCAGTTAAATAATTGTAGAATTATTATATAATCAACTTAACATGTTGTATCATTGTTCTATAGGCGAAGCGATAACAAGTGAAAGTGAAGAACAAAAACATATCTTCTGTTATATATTTTAAAGAATTTAATGAGTCGTGGAATATATAAGTAATTGGGTAAATATCTTACATACGAAAAATGAGCAAATTTAACTCAAAAAATAATATTGGACTAAAACAAAATGCAGGATGTCCGTAATTTTTTAATGAAAAATAATATAAGCGATAACAGTCATGTTAAATTTTCGGTCAAACAAAAAAAATATATGTGAAGAACGTCGTCAATATAAACTTTATTTCGTTCTTGATATATGAAAATAATAGGTTATTTTTGTAAACTTTACTTCGATGCATGTAATTACTTTGAATAAGATAATGAAATTTGTGCACAATTAACTTTAGATGAAAATATATATAAGAGTATAGTAGCTTCCTTCTAGTACACGGTGCTATCAAATAAATTTTATTCAAAATGCGTGACGGTATCAAAGAAAAGATGGGAAAGTAATAAATGCGAGTCAAATTAGATACAATAAAAATGTGTGTGCGAATTCGTGGGAGAATCGGAGTTAGACAATTGTGTAATAATGGCGAGACGAATAACATAATATTAGACAAGAACCCACGGTTTCACCTTGCCGCATCTTATATACTTAATCTACATAATTACTAAATTGTATGCTAGCGTATTTAATTTAGTTTATATAAATCTTGAGACACAAGGACAAAACACGATATAGTTTTATTTATATTTCAAAAATCTAGTCATCCCGTAATTGATAAAATGACACAGGATTGACTAGATCATATTTCTCACCGTAGGCACCGAAGTCGTCTAGAGGTGATAGTGAGTTTTAAAGTATTTGAAGTACGTTTAGAGGATCTAGGGGTCGGGTCGGTGGCTCCTTATAGAATAAATTTATAATTATATTACGCGACCTAAACAAAACGTTTTAATTTTAATTTTGTAAAGTATCTTAAGTAACACAAGATAAAAACAAAAAAATAGACAAGGGGGGTGAGTAATTATATTTATTTTTTTTGTAAAGGGGGTGGCAGGTCAAAAAATATTGGAAACGCATATGGTAGATGGTGGATTTTTCCGGAAGTGTCTGATACTACATTAAAAAGAACTACCAGGAATAGAACCAACTACGAGAAGACTTATATTATTGTCAAATACAGCTTTGCCCATCTCCATAAACATTCATGTATCTATTATATATTCTAGTATTATATCCAACAGCTTGCAATTTTAATCATTATATAGGTTTCTCCACGTTTCTTTACATTGTCGATGTTTATGGACTTATTCAACCACTCCTCAAAGAGACAGAAAATACATCCATTAGAAAGCTCTTCCTATTACACTTTTATCACTTTATTGTTTCTCCTTTATCACACCACGGTATGTGTCCAAAAAGTTTTAGAGATCTGGTGATTAGATAAAGTATACTAATCGTTAGCACTGTACCAACTGTCCGATCAGCATCATTTCAAAAGTCTCGAAAGCGCAACGATATGATTAGTTTTATACAGATACGTATTTTTGAATTACTTGATATATCGCCAGTGAATTGTAAATTTAAAGGCAAGGTGAAAAGGCGGCTTAAATCATGATGAAAAATATATTTTAGATTGAACTTAAAAAAAGTCATATCCTTACCTTTGAAATGTATATTTTAAATTACCCAATACTAATAACTCAATTTATGAAATATCTTTTCATACACGGAAACGTTTTATCTCTGGATTTTTATTTTGAAAAGTTAAGTATGATATCACTTAAACCTATTTTATTTTATAATTTTTCGTAATGATTAGTACTAGAAATCTCACAAATAGCTTCGGCATAAATTTTCAACTAAAAAAAAATAAGTGCTCTTGTGCAGCAATTGTAGCAGTTTTATTTTTAATTTATGATTTTATAGCAATTATAAATCTATTCGCTAATTGTATTATAATGGGGTATTTTATTAAAACTCCTTGGTACGAGAAACAATTCTCTCATACTCTCATAGTAGATTTCTTCTTTAATAACAAACCAGCACATAAGTGAGCGTAGGTAATTAATCATTTCTATGCGGAGCATTATTTGTGAGAAAATTTTTCATTGTAATTTCTTATGTATATCAACAAAATATATTCCGAGGTTTCTTTGGCGTATTTATGTCAAAAATGTATATAATATTCTCTCTCCCCTCTTCCTGGTAGCGTAGAAGTTAGCGTGCGCGCATAGCAATCCGGGGAGTTGGGGCTTCGATTCCCACATCTGTCGGATTTTTACAATCCAAAATGCAGGACTAGGTGCCTATTGGATTGAGTAATTGTCTGCAAAAAATAATATGCTAAGACGTATTCACATTGTATATACATAAATGCTCCACTTTCGGAGCGAACATGCTATAGGAAGGATATAACATTGTATAAAAAAGTCAAATCTTTTTATAGCGAATATTATAGTAACGAAATATTCGGAATAACGAATATTTTTCGGTAAACTTAACAAAAATTTGTACAAAGAAACATGATCAAAACTTGATAATGTAAAAAAAATGTTTTCACGTTAGCGGATTATCAGGAATTCGTTGACTGGCTAAAATATATAGCCAGTTGAATGCAATAATATCATAAGTCAAAAAAGACATTTTCCAAGAAACAAATTTTAAAAATTCATCCATTAAGAAATATAATTAATTATATTTACTAATTGTGAATAAAAAAATAACAATTTTACCAATGGAAAGTAAATTATAACCATATAAATAACGGAAAATACCATTTTTTTCGTTAATAGCATTTTAAGAGTTGTTGTTTTTTATGCACTTCAGGGCTTAAGCACGCAACCTCCAATTCACAATGATTCTCAAACAATTATCTATTCAGCGGCGGCTGGCAAAGATAGTGTCGGGTATATAGCTGCGTTAGTTTTGTCATAACTACCCAATGGGGAACAAATTTTGAACAAAAGCCCCTTACTAAAAAGATTTTTATCACATTAAAATACCCTAACAATAATCATGTTTCATCATGAATCACTGACAATATTTTTTCAGTTGAAGCATGATCGTATGCAATGCTGAATGTTTCTTCCAGGCCACTACCATATAATATAATGTACCATACAGTTAAGCCAGTTTTTATGCGCTCTTTTATGTGCGATTTTTTATGCGATATAAAAAAAATCAGATTGTTGCAAATAATACAACTTTCAGAACACTTTTATGCGTTTTTTATGTGGTCCCTATCCCCCGCACAAAAACGGGTTTCATTGTATTGTGCAAATGTTCCAAATAGTGTAAAGCCGCTTATAGTTGAAGAAAAGCAAGAGTAAACTACTCACCCATTTTTGCAACCTTCAAAGAGCTTTCGTAACACTCCTTCCGAAGCTGATGTAGAGATTAGAACAGAAAACGATGATGACATCAATGGACAGATGCTTCATTTGAGTGAAGAAGAATGCTAAAGAAATGGAAAGTGAGCTGAACGTGCGCAATTGAATTAATTTAGAACAGTTGTTTTCTTGTCTTCTAATTTACTTCGTCGAGAACTTTGTCGAAGAAAGTTGAAGAATTATAATACTAGTACAACTGTATCAAAATATATCATATTGGTACTTGTTTTATGTAAAATTTTACGCTCTATAACTTATATTGATGGCTTAAAGTGTCCGTTTTTTAAATTTTACAGGAGAGCGTAAAAACTGATTATTTTGCTATTGGTTTTTCCAATTATTTTAATACTAAAAAAGTTTTAAGCGATTTATTTGTAGAGCTACTTAAGACGACATTTTTTTGATAGGTCTGAATACGAAATAGCAGAATTACACATTTTACACCGTATGGCTCAAATCCGAATGAAATTGTCAAATTTTCTTGGAATTTTTTTTCGATGTATTTAAATAACTTTGAATTGTAAATTTATAACGGACCACCCATAAAGCACGGTGCCACAAAATGATATTGTTAAATCATTTTCGCTTAAAAGTGGACATATCAACTTTGCACTTTATGTCATCGATATGTGAACAATTTTTTGATTTGATGCGGTTTTTAGAGTTAATTTGTAAAAACTTTCAAGAATCTCATTCGCTCAATTTTACCTACATCTGCCGACGTTGGCCTTGGTGGAAGAGGAAAATTGAGAATAAGCGTATTGGGCCAAAAGTGAAGCGATTTTTGCATTAATTATTAATTAGTTATTGTGGGTTTTTTTATCCAGTAACTGGAGTATAAGGAATGTTCTAGTTTCTAGAGATTTTTTTGTAACATATAGTTATTATCTGTCATGTAACTAGCTAAGAGCATTTCACTACAAATTGTCTAGATGGCACTCATTGGCCAATATTTATGCTCCATTCTAAAGTTTTTTTTACACAAGTATGTGTGTAAATGCCATAGAGAAAATAATAATACTATTAGAAATCGTAATCTTCAGAACAAGAATAAACGAAATACCACTCCTTGGAGAATGGCCGGTTAGTAAGAAATAGTAAGGCTTACATACATCACATTTTTTTGGCAACAATTTTTCTTATCTATTGATATTATATATACATTACGGCAGTTCTCAAGCTATGCGACATCAATCTACGCAAATTCACATGTACGCGTTCCCGAAAAAAAAACATATAACGCGAAGTTTAAAGAAATTAAATCCAGATTTACGCAGCCATTACGCGAGCAAAATTTTTAAATTTAAAAAAAAACGTGTTATTTTACATACGTGAAAACCTTTAGAACGAATTAATCGCGTAACACGGGGACTAAGTTTATTGTATTTACAAAAATACGCCATTTTCATATATGTTAACACATAATTTTCAACAATTAAACATAGTACACGCTTATTTTTAGTTCATAGCAGGTCTCTTCATTAAGCAAATGAACAGCCATACGGCATCTTCAAGAATTGGTAGAGTATTTTATGATTTTAATATGCTTGGTCATTTTTTTTTTTCATAGAAGGTCTGGCGACATACCTATTTTGTTTGAAACCATCTCCGCTTTTAAAGTGGAGTAATGAATCTACACAGTGTCAAGATGTGCACTCCAGGAAAGAAGTACATGGATCTCTACAATATAAAGAAATTTCTGTATATTGTAGATATATTTTCACGAGAATTAGTTATAATCCCGTTGATGAGCTCAACCCATTGGGCATTCAGTCTTTTATATTTAGATTATTATACATTCGGTAGCTATGGGAATCAAACTCGCAAACTCCGATTCCAAAACACGCACGCTAACCTATTGACAACCGGGGGTGACGTGTTGCCCGTTAAAAACAATAACGTTATTTATATTTATGCGTTTTATGTTACACTCTTTGGTAATGGTAAGTAATGTTAGTTGAGAAGATGTTTCTACATTATCATTTTTTAGTCACAACGTTATTACACTCAACAAGTGAAATATAATTTTAAAAAATCGCTTGTGCAAGTTGTAATATCAACAAATTAATATTTGCTCTATTAAATTTTAGTACATTAAAGTGTTTTGGGAACTTTGGTATGTAATTGTCTATTACTTTTTCATATATGACGTTTGAGAGTGAATTATTTTCAATATCAAGGTCGTTTTCTAAACTGGATTTAGTTTTAAAAAAATTAAGCAGATTCCATTTCAAATAATGTAAGTAATAAACCCGTTTACTTTGGGATTGCATTACTTGCCACGAAAGTACCAGATGCTAGACCAAATTTATGTAGGTATTTTTTTTTATTTCTAATCCGGTCCATTGAGTATTCATTATATATATATCTAATAACAAATATCTCGTGAAAAGAAACCGCCAAACTATTTATATTGTAAACGGGTATTATTAATTCATTTATTTATATTCACCCGATAACGACTTTTATGTGCCCGTACTAACTAAACGATAACTGTGTATCTTTACATAGACAGATACTGCCACGAAAGAAAACCCTGTACAGGAAAGGGAATACGGAGTACACACAATTATAAAAGAATTCACATGAATAGAACTACGAAAATCCTGCCTTCTAACGAAATCTAATCCTTCATGATGCTATTGTAGATTTTTCGAGTGAACTTAATCGAGGAAGTACGATTCAAGAAATTTAAACAATCATGAAATACCAAACAATAAGGTTTAATGTGTAAGGATAATCACGTGATTGTTATCAATTGCATTGATTGTGCAGATACTGGTTCTACGAAGAAAAGTCATTGGAAATAGATTTTACTTGTAAATAAAAAACATCCGTACATGTTCTCAGCTTTTACAGCAGTTAACTCTTTTTTAGATTGCCATACAGGGGGTGAAATTATTCATTATTATCAGTATTATTTAAGGTGAGGAAGAAAGAAAAAAAGATGATGTGATTGACATCATGCAGATCTCCATATAAGCGCATGGTTGACGTTCCGTAATGGCAAACTGGGTAACCAACATCACTGTAACTGGTTAAAAAATAAGTAGGAAGTTTAATGGTATGGAATCAATTTGGTTATATGTATGCGCCAGTTTATATTTTGGAATAAACAAAGTTTACCCATGTATCACAGCGTTATATGCTACACAGCTCATCAGGTTATAATCACAACGTTAGCTCATTTCATCCAAGGGGGTAAAATTACGCATTGTTTTTGAAAAGATTTTTTACAAAGAAAATGCATGTTCAAAGTATATTCTTACTAAATGCCAGCTAAATAATTTCATATGATTATTGTAGTTGAACGATGTGTGTACTTAACATATTTTTTTCTTGCTGATTGTAGGATATCTGACTATAGTATTATAGTATATCGGTGGTATTTCATATTATAATATAAATATTTTAATTGGAATGTGTGATTTAGAGATAAGCTCAAACGATTAAACGTACGCGGCTCACTTTTTACCGCTAATTATAGCACTGGCAATCTTAAAAAGAGAAAGATGGAGAGAGTGATGAATAGCGGTCGCCATTTGAATCATAAACTAATAAATAAATCAATTGCAGGTGCGTTAACTCATCTAATAATTGACTTGCAACAAGACCGTAATCTGATTATTACTTCCTAAGTGCCGAAATGATTTACCCATAATATAACAAATAAAACTTAAATATTCTACTTCTTTAATTCAGGGCTGTCTATTATTTACCCTCCCACTTTCTTGCCCTCAGCTTATTCCATTTCAAGATTTTTTTTTGAGAAACAATTTTTTTCAGTCAACCATTTTCGATACACGAATATTATTTTAACCACAAGCATAAAAAATAAATATCGAGGTGTTAATAATTAAGGATCACATCCCTAAATATTGCTGCATATAAGAGGAGCCCGCTATTCGCCTTGTGATACCTGAAACCGTCTTTAATTTAATGCAGGCTGGGTACTGTAGCTATACTCGGCTCAAACCAAATGCCATTTATTGAAAACAGAAACACAATACTGAGAGTAAGGTGATTAGACTTCATGAGAAATTCGGAAAGCCTTATGTTACATTAAAAGTCATGGAGCATCTTTATAACCAGCTGCATGAATCGAATGCTTTTAAAAAATCTGAATCTCACTTGCCTCTTCTTTCGACCAGTGAGATCCTGAGAGATTTAGCATTCTGGAAAACTGTTTTATATTTGGTGCAGTTGAGGTATGATGGAATGGTCAGGTAAAATGCAAAGCATGTGGTAAAGACCAGAAAATCCTAGAGATACTACATAACTGCAATATGCTTTATATTAGAAAAGGAAAAGAAAGAAAACTCTTTTGCCATTTTCGCTAAGTACATAGATTATAATGGTGAACACACGACGCCTTCATAATTTTTATCGGTCAATCTGCTTCTTCCGGAGTCATGCCTTCAACCTTTATTTCAAGGGAAAAAAAATTTTCTTCTCTGGTGGCAACAATATTGTAAAATTTTGGAAAAATATTTTTAAAAAACCAACATTGAAAACAACAAAAATGGAAATTAATTTTTGATAAAGAAATTAAACGAAATACCGGGTAGGCTAATTAATCTATTAATTAAGTTAAATTGTTAAATTATTTTGATTTTTAATTGTGTTCATTAATACATTTGTCAACCCTATAACATACATACGTGTCTTTTTTAGAACCAGTGTTGGCGCATCCATCACTCCACCGTGTTGCGTAAATGTTTTACTTGCAAAGCGAAACGAAATATACGATAATAATGTATCAAAAATATTCATCCGACAAAGTTACTCGCCAGTCCAAATCGCTTAAAAGAAAACGAAACAAGTGTTCCAACTTCAATTTCGATGTCAGTTGATACTCAAAACATAATAAATTACATTGCTTTATAGAAAATTTATAACTTTTATTGTTACATTTTATTTTACCTCATTTTCACAAAAAAGATAATAGAGAATTATTTCTTTTGTGCTCACTGACGGGCCTGCGTCTTTTAATACAACGCAATAATTGGGTACTTACCTTAACTACTATTCTAAATGGATGTACAATCTAATATATAAAAGTCAAAATATGTATGTTCGTTCGTTCGTTTGTCCAC
>JAGVSQ010009340.1:0-13693 GCA_022683975.1 Rhyacophila evoluta | reverse complement strand
ACGTTTTTTCACCAATTAAATGTTTTTTATTGAAAATATACTTTTTACGTAAAAACGTCTCGGGTGGTAAAGGTTAATTGTCTTTTCATATTCATCTTCTATTGATACAAAAATTTCATCAGTGCCTTCCTCTGACAACGTTTTTTGCCAGCATTCATGGAAAGTGATTTTTTTTATTTCTTTGATTATGATTTTAGTCAAATATGTTGAAAACCATATTTTTATGATGGCATGATCTAGAGGTGTCAAAATCCTCTTCTTCCATATCCACTCCCTAAGTGTAACATATTGACATCACGTGCCGCCTCCATGAATCCCTGTTACCTGCCAGTATTCTTGCACCTTCTAAGATCATACCTATCAACTATACCCTGAATAGCCCGTATGACAGCATCATCTCCGTATTCAAGGTCGCACAGTTTTGCCGTAGGAATAACAGCTATACCTCAGTCTGGTGGTATTGATTATTGTAAAATAAAATCGAAAAGTACGATAAATATGAATGGAGCAAGAACACTTCCTTGCCTTACCCTGGTGGAGACACCAAACCATTCTGTGACTGTATTGCCGATTCTAACCCAGCATTCGCTACCTTCATGCTGGAATTTGATGATGGTGACTATCTTGAGAAAAATGCCGTATCCCACCAGTATCATCCAGAGCAAAGGGTGGTGTGGATAATCGAATGCCTTCCCATAAACCACACAATAGCAGGCCAGCGGACTGTCCAGTTCACGAATTTGCTGGAGAAGGCAACATAAGTTGTGGATGTGATCCGCACAAGACCGCCCAGGTAGTAATTTAGCCTGTTTTTCCTTAAGGATACACATTATTGGCTCTCTTATCTTTTGCAAGATGATGTGGGCCAAGATCTTTCCCGGAACACCGAGCAACGTGATACCACAGTAGTTGTCGCAGCAGTAAAGGTCGGTTTTTTTGTGAAGGTTGATTGATAACTTCACCATTTATCTAGTCTCTTTTACAATGCTCTTCTTCCCACACCTGTAATAATAAATTAAAGAAAGGGTGCAGGGTTGCGCTTAAGCCGTACTTTACGAGTTCTGGATTCTTATCATCACCCCCTGAAGATATTTCATTTTTTAACCTATTCACAGCCCATGTAATCTTGGTGGGTTTTGGCAACTAGTCAAATACGTCTTATGCTCTTGGAATATTTGTAAGCACGGCTTCAGCGGATATATTAAGGGGTCAGATGGGGATGGGTCACTCGAGACTGTGTAGAATTAATCCTTCCAGAGCTTCTTAATGCCATCTGTATCAGACTCTATTGCTCCATTGAGTCCATGAACGGCTCAAAGAGTAAGTGGTCGTCTGTGGCAGATTTCACAGCATATTTGGAAGAGTTGCCTGGTATCATTTATGCGTACCGCCTCCTCTGCTGCTTCAATCTTTCTATCCATGAATCAGTGCCTGTCACACCACACAGACTGCTTAATCACCTGGGTCCGGTACTCGATCCAGCGGTTAGTTAGTAGTTCGGTCAGGGTCTGTTTCACTGACTTTTAATGCTTTTATCCTGGTTTGTTTGTCGATTTTGCTTTACGCTATGTCAGAAATCAATTTTGGTTTCTGACTTCGAGGATTTCGCGAGCATACGATGTTATCACACTCTTCATGATCCACTACCGTGTTTCAATGAAGTCAGGTGAAGGAGTTTGTTGCTCATAATGTTGGCCAATACTCTTATTTACAGGGGTCACAAAGATCTCCTTCACCTTAAGGAATTGGAGCTTCTTGACATCGATTCTCTTGCATGTTGGAGGTTTCATGTCCAGTTTTGACATTGACGCCCCTATATGTGCACATGTCGGTATGCTCTTTGCGGTGCTTTGCACTGTGAAGTAAGAGGTCAATCTGTGTACTCATTTGTCTGTTGGGAAGGTTGACGTATATTTGTGGATGTCTAGGTGCGGGAAGATGGTGCGTCCAAACATAACATTTCTCACCATTATCATTGGCGACACCCAAGCCGTACCGCCCCATCACAGAAGGGCCAAGTGCAGGATATGCTCCTACATTGTAATCCCCCATGATGATCACTTTGTCTTTTCGGGAGATGACAAATTCGGTCACAGAGCCATCAGTTGTCTTGAATGCGGTGCATATCAATCTTTCTGAGATTGGCTTCTATTTCACTAGGCAATGGGACGCTCTCTTTGACATCAATAGCGTCACACCCTGAAGATGAAATTGCTCTTGACCAGATTATAGAGAAATCCTTAGCTTCCTTTAATCGATGTCTTTCCATCGTACTTCAGTCAGTCTTAAATTGTCCAAAAAAAAAATTTGAATATCTTGAAAATTCAGGTCATTAAAACCTTCTCCACCAATACCATGACAAATATTAATTGGCTTCTTGTATTCATCTTCTATTGGTGAACATTTTCTTTGGTGACCACTTCTGGCCATGTTTTTTGCCAGCAAGCATTTAAAGTGGATTTTTTTTATTTCTTTGGTTATGAATCTAGTTGAATATGATGAATAGAATATTTTTGTAATGACAAGATGCAAGGATGTCCAAATTAAACATGTTGATTTTTTTTCTAAAGCAATGTTATACAATTATATGCCACAACAACAACAGTGTTATATCGAATCTGTGCTGTAGAACTATCGTGTTTGTAAGGTCCGAATGTACCTAGTTGTTTTTAATATTAAAATAGGTAAATACTTTGATGACATTTTAAAGATTCTATTAAAAGTTTTATATAAATTAATACTAAGCCAAAAATAATTATTTAATAAACATATAATATATTCATATTTATATTTTTGACATGGAATTCAGAATTCTCTTTATGTTCATTGTTGATATTAATTTATTGGTGATCCTTAGCTTTTACACGTTCTATTTTCATAAAATTCGTTGTTTCATAGATTTCTTTAAAAGTCCAATTTTTATTAATATTGCACAAACACAATCATGTGCGCGTTAATGCCTTCATAGATTTTAAGGAAACTCTCACAGGCGCTGTTATTAATCTTATGTGAACTAAACTAAATTTGGATATCAACATCAAAAATTTTAGATAAGCTGGTTGAATTATACTAACTACCTTTAAGCAAATGAAGACCTGATTGAACTTTGAGAATTCAAAAACACCTAAAATTAAAAAAAAAAAAAAAGATGATGAACTTCTTACCAAGATTTTGATAGTCAAGAACTCATGTTCTCACAGACAGTTAAGAATACGAACGTAGCCTTCATCGGATTATGACAAATTTTTGATTACTGTGGAAGAGTGTGGAATCTAATTGAAAACGCATATTTTAAGTGCATAAGATAAAAAAAATTCAACTGTCAATTAACTATCAAAAACTTTCCATTTATTATCTTTATTACTAATTAATAAAATAAAATATGTCTGTTCTTTGACTGGTAAAGTTATCTAAGCCGCATTTGATATTTAGCAACAAACAAATTCTCTAGCAAATGTTGTACTGGTGGGCAAATAAGTTTAGATTTCTTTATCTTAACAAAATACAACATAAATTTTTTCCAGATAGCTCGACCTATAACTTTTTATTAATGATAATTTTTTTCAAAACTGACAAAATAAATACTTGGGTATCTGAAATTTTAGATAAGTCTTTGAGGATAAATTTTAGACCATTGAAAAATAAATTTGTGGGATATATCAATGAACGAAACACATTTTTCCTGTTTTCTTTTACATTGCTCCACTTTCATACATATATTCAGGAACCAATCATTATTATAAAAATGTAAAAGCCTAGACATATATACAAATAGTTATATAATTATCTTTTTGTCAATTGAATTAATAATATGTTGACATAGACTAATCAGTAAATATAATAACCATTAATATTTGTATTATATTTTTTTGGAAACATAAAAAAAAGTGTAACTGTAGAAACATAAAAAAAAATAAAACTTTACTTTTTTTATAGAAAATATTTATATATATTTATTTGACCTTTTATTGAAACTTTGCTAATTTATTAATTCAATCTTTTCCTGTTGTTATACAAACATTTAATTAATTTTATGTTATATTGTTGGGAGTACATTTTTTTTATATTATGGCAAATTTCTTTCAAAATGTCATTGATTGTACGCTTGCAACATTCTCCGCGAAACATATTTCAATGGCCAACTAAATAACCAATATGGCTGGTTTGTAGTGCCGCATTCGCTAGTGAAAATGATATAATTCTGGAAATCTATCAGTTAATTTTGTCACAATTAAATCATGTATGTATATATTTCAAGTCATCTTTAAAATAGATAAATGAACAAATACTTGTCAAACTGTCAATGCCTATAAAGTTCCCGATTTTAAATGTCATTTTTGTAAAATCCTATTTTAGAATAGCTATTACATTGTCATATTATTTAGTTACAAACTCCTTTAATGATGCTGATTATAAAAATACATTATAATGATTATGAGAGGCTCGTATTTTAACACACATATGATTTCATTTCTTCCATGTTATGTTATACTGATATGGGACAATTATAGTATTTTATATTGTAATACTTGCGAGGTTTTTGAATAATACTAATATTGTAATACAAATAGTATCACTCAAAATCATTAATAATTGATTATTATTGTAGAATAGTAAAAACGAACATGTAACCTATTAAAATCTGTTTCAAAATAATCCCTCATAAAATGAGACACGTTGTTTATGTTGTTTTCACGTACGCTCTTAAGTAATAATATTGTGAATAAGATCAACGATAATTAAGTGCTTATTTTATTAACATTATTATCAGACGACTTTTAGGATTATGCCAATTTAAGTTTATGTTAATTTCTCCAATATGCATTTTAATGTGAACATCTTGCTGGGAAAGACATTTAAATTGGATTTATTTGACATTCAATTAGAATTTTAGATTGAAAGCAATTATTAGGAGCTTCGAGAATTATTGTTGTAGCCTCTGTATACCATAGAAAAATATACTAAAATATTTTCAAATGCTTCAAAACAGTCAATTATCTCTGCAACATAAATCAATAACAAACAATCCACATGTATAAATATTTGACCATCTGTTGATATTAAATTTAGTTTCTATTGCAATTTTAACGCATTTAAGTGCTAAAAATAGCAATGATTTCCATATTGACCATTTAAAAAATTGCTAGGAATGCTTTACATATTGTAGAATTTTCTAAATGATTATTAATATTAAAATATGAATAGCTCCATGTAGATTGTAGATAAGAGTCATAAAGTTTATTCAAGATAACATTTCTAAGCGAAGCTCGATTTTAATCTCTGTATGTAAATACTCTAAGGTATTGGCAACTTATTGAATATTTCTATTGGTCTCCTAATAAGTAAAATTGAAAGAAAAATTTATTCAAATAAAATATTATTATTGGTAACTTGGTAGCGCTAATCTCATTCTGTAAAAATAAGATTCTGACATCCAATGAAGTGTTACATACTTTTGTGGTAAAGGAAAAAACACAGTCAATTTATTCTTTATTCTTCTTGTTTGAATATAAATGTGAATATATATATTACTATATACTACCATATATAATTACTATCATATTCTACATTCACTGCTGTACTTAATACAATTATAATGAGAGAGATTATTCAAAATGATATTTTTATGTTCAAGTTTCTTAATATTAGAAACTCCTAGACTTGCTAATTACTTTATCAATAGAATTACTGTCCAAGTTAAATATTTATTATTTATATAGTAGAATAATAAATCTCAGTTCTTGGTCAAGAAAAAAATGTCTTGAATGTAGCATTGGGTAAATCATGAGAGTCTAATGTTGTCAATCAAATGATTTTTAATATGTAAAATTCAGTATGTCCTCTACCTTCTTTAATGTTTTTAATACATATGTCATAGTTCGCCACTGGACTACACAACCACTGTCATAAAGCATAATTTGTTGATACCAGAAAAAAGTTTGTGTAAAAAAATATTAAAAAAAAACAAATACAGTTTTAAATGTTGAAAATATATCTGGCCAATTAATCTGAAATGTACTCTCTCTATACTGTCATACAAATTCACTAATTCTTAAATGTGTAATTCTTTTAATAATAACCTCACAAAGAATTTTGAATTATTTCCTTCAAAATATTTTACTTATTTTCTAGAATTACACAAGTATAAAAATATGATGTATGATTTTTTTTGGAAATATAAATTATTGTTTTCTTTTAGTGAAATAAAGTAATTTGAAATTAGCATGAATTACTAGTATCAGATTTTTATTCTCAATAAAGTACATTCATTTCATGTTATTGTAAAAAAATAAGTCATTAAATATAAGATTTTTCGATTTATAAATAAGGATTTCTATTAATATGTTAGTAAAATAAAATAGATATTGTATTGTGTGAAATAATTTAATTTCTAACTTTTCCCTTATTCTATGATTATGTTTTTATGACGTATGCTATAGATTGTAGAGACATATTTTTGGGTTTTGGCATTATTAAATTAGTATTTTTATTATTATAAGAAATATGTAAAGAATTTAAAAATGCATTTATTTGAAATTGATTACATCATATTGTACGAAGTAGTTGAATGTATTTTTAAAAATCTTAGATATTAAGATGAAGTTGTCATTGCAATACATATATTTTAAACAATGGTGGTGTGTGAGTCGTGCCATATCCAGATTTCAAGAAAGTCATCTGCTGATATCTGGCATGATAATGAACATCATATGAACAATTTTACAAGGTAAGTAATAAATTTCAATAATAATACATTTTGTTTTCTTGTACAGGGATCAGAATCATTCACTTACTAATTTCTAAGAATGAAATTGGCATAAAACATAATTTGTAGGTTTTTTAGTATGATGCTCTGTGTTGTACCTCAATATCATTTCATTGCGGAGATGTAGCCACCGAGGCGTATATCAGTTAACACAAAATAAATGATGGTATACTCCATGTTAACCCATGTTAAATCAAATATTCTTGTTTTAGCATATTGATATCTGACTAGGTGACTTTGAGATTTACTCTTAATTATTTGCTTAACTAAGATATAGTTTTTAAAGTAGCAAACTCATTAGATTCAAAACCTTTTAGAATACTAATAAAACAGGTTGATATGGATGAGATATTTTTGACCAACATTTTTTTTTTTGCTATAATGGTTTCTAGTCATGTACTTAATTGATTTTTTTTAGAATCAATGATAAGAGTGGTGGTGGCCTTTCAAAATATGTTGTCATCTCCAAGGATGTCAAGCGAATTGTAATATGGTAAGTAAATTATGTTATTTTTAGTTAAATTTAATTAATTAATATTTTCGACTGATGGTGCTTGATGGAAATTGATTTTAAATTCTAAATTATTTAATTGAGTTTTTTGTATTATTTTATATTTTAATACCTTATTGCAAACTGTAGTATGTAAAATATGATGTTAAAAATGAACCATATTGATAAGAAATATGAATAATTGATATTAGTTTTCTGCTAATTAACATACTTATAAATAATAATTACTCTTTTACAATATAAAAAGATATCTACCATCTGTATATAAATTCATGTGATAGATAATATATCAAATGGAACTAGTTACTCAAAGGAATATATTTAATATTATGTTGATTGATTTAATTAAATATACTGCATTCTTATTATTATATGATTTTTTTTATAGCAACCATCAACCAACCCTAGTCTCAACAATAATGGTGAGTGATCAATCTTTTACTTTCAATTATTTTGTCAACTGGTTGAATAATATTTATAAGTTCTTATGTTGTTTTGGGACAAAAGACACTGGTTTTTTTGTCCTTTTTATTTAAGTAAATGACATACAAATATTAAGGTATTTTAGCATGAAAATATTGCAATTTTGTCTGTCTCTGATTGACATTCGAAATCTATGAATTACTCATTTAAAATAACTCACTTTTTAAATGTACCGTGTCAGGAAAAATAAAGTTATAGATTTAGGTGTCAAGAGAAAGCTATTATTATTATTTAATTCTAAATTTTAAAACTGTAATGATCCCAATATGGATAGAGATGGTCATTTTCTATAAATTCTTTCAGGTATTGATGTATTTCATCTAAATGAGAATGGTTTATATAGGTTTTATTGTTCTAATTGTGCTGTCAAGTATATCACAACGCTCTAAGAGTGTAGTACTCGGAACAACATCTACGGAACATGTAACTTAATTTCTTTTATTGTACACTATAATGCTTACCCTTGATTTCAAGGTGGTATCTATCTTGTGAGGGTATTTCGAGATTTTCTTGAAAAAAATATTGCTAGTTTTATTTGTTATATGCTAATAATAATTTAGCACCACCATAGGTCATACAGCTATTTCTTCGGGTCGATTAAAGAAATAAGTATTTTTGCGGCTACATCTATTTGTCTACAATAAAACTATATGAAGATTTCATATTTTGGAAAGATCGTGCATTTAAAAATATAACTGCCTATATTTAGTTGAATCTCTCTATTAACCTCTATCAACTCAAATAATGTTATAATAACCCTTTTATAAGTTTTAATATATTATATTTTATATAAATCTATTATAATTTTGTCCTAACAAATAGTAATTATTACGTTTTTTGAAAATGTTGTTTTAAATTATACTATTTTAATGGCAGAAATGAAAGAGGATAAGCTGAATGCTATAAATTACATTGATAGAGTACTAACCGCTTACACACTAGATTACATATTGTGGTTTACCTTGTATGTTAATACATTTATAGAGAATTGAGCACCATGGAAAATCAAATGGAAGGAAATGCTTATTTTAGTATGAAATATGAATTATAAAAAGAATAAATTAGGAATCCAGCCATAATGATAATTTTTTTTACTCTGTTATTTCGAAATTTAAAACACGACATATTGTAGATGAAGGAGATAAATTTTATGTATCTGGTAATGTTAAAAATCAAACTGTCTTTGAATAGCTTTGGAAAATAATATGTTATTTTAGCAACTAATTGTTAATATTACCATAACTTCCACCATGACTGCTAGTATATCAGCACTTCAAAATTAAATGCTACTGTATTTTAACAGGATCACTATTAATTCAAATCCACGCCTGATAAATTATAACCGCCGTGAAAATTGAATGATTAATCTATTTCTACTGACGGAAATATTGGTGCTAAGGTTAAAACAGAAAAAATATGAGACCATATCCATATTGCTGATCATATTGAACGTATATTTGTCATTTATATATGCCAGACTGGGTGTTGTCAGAAAAAGAAGAATTATATATTTCCAAAGTGAACATATTCCACTACTTGACGAAAATGAGTTATGAATGCCAAAATTTACAGGATAACATTTGAAACAAAATTGCTTTGTATAAGATAACCATATCGCATGTAAAAACGCAACAAAATCAGTTGAAAAATCAGTGCTAGTTACAAAACAAACTTATTCCATGAATGTCACTAACCATTTCAATTTATTCCAAATCGACTAATAGAAAAAGTGTATTTAACAATGGCGCCCTGTCAGTACGGTATGAAATCGCTCGCCAAATTTTAGCTAAATTAACAGTGTGACAAGCCAATTATTACAGTTCTTAGCTATTATATATTATCATGTAGATAATATATATATCAAAGCTAGATCAAGATGTAAAGCTTTACCGGTAATACCCAAAAATGCCAAAAAACAAAAACGTTACCCGGAAAAATATTTAAAAAAAAAACATCGTAAAAGTTCAACCGTAATTTTCTGATGTCATTTTCAATATACTCAAAATAGTTGGTGAGAAAAAATGCATAATCTTTAGAAAGCCAACAAAATACAAATTTGCGTCGTCTACGGCAACATTGCAATTGTGACCATTACTCGTATTATTGCGCATTTCTCAAACATCGTCACCATCTTGTATAACAACGAAAGGTAGTTACACACTTCCCTGTTATCGATCATGTAATAAATATCTGAATTTATTGGTCAGCGGTCTCATGAGGTTATTTTTAATACAAATGTGGCTTATGGATCTACACAATTTGAAGACATGTCATGGCAGACAATTGCTCAACTTAGAGGGAGGGCATCCAGTCCTACATTTTCTGATTTTACATCTGGCAGGTGTGGAAATCGAGCCCACAATCCCCGTATGTAAGGCGCTCACGTTAACCTCTCTACTACTAAGGAGACAAACTTAATGATTACAAACTAAAATTATTACGTATTTAATATTTTTTGAATGTATATTTATTATTTTCCATCTGACTTGTGTTGCTTTATTATTTGTTACAATAATAAAAATAGTCGTTTTTTGTATTGAAATGAAACAAATTTTATGGCATGTGTATATGTCTTAATTTGAATGATCGATTTTATTTACCCAATCTCGGTTACAAACTTTCGTGACCCAGAAAAATTTCGGGTGTGCACGAATATTCACAATTTTTCCTGCAACATTTAACATGGTGGTTTTTATACTTACTTTTAATAATACTTGCATAGTTTTTAGTATTGAAATATCCATCTTGGAGTGTAAAATACAATTTGCCACAGAGATAACAAAAAATATACATAAAAAATTCGCGTAAACAGTGTTTTGTCGTTTGCAAAAAAATTGTTGAATTGGAATAAGTTCACTTTAAAAATACTCATATGAGTTATTCTGCTATTTATTCTAATAGCTGATAATAAAATAATCTCCAATTTTGTTTGTCTTACCTGTACCTATAATATATATTCGCATATAAATTACTATACAATATGTATAGTCGGCATTATACATAGATATTGAAACCTATATTTATTGTATATATGGTTGTTGAATTAGTTGTCATTGAAATTAAATGAGGAAAATTTACGATTAATTCAAATATGTCGCAACAGTAGTCTTGCCCGTGGCTAGCATCTGCGTTTAATAATAATGTTCAATTGAATAAATCACCATCCGAAATATGACCCGAAAGAAAATTGACCCGTAACCTTATTATCGTTAATCTCAGATGCATGCATGACGTGTGAAGACATTCTTATAGCGCTGGGATGGGCACGTAACTAGAGTTCATTGTTTACGAATTCCGTTACTAAGTGTGCCAGGCATTGGATGCGATCCCGATTTTTTTTTGTAATATTTAAATCCCGGTGATTTTTACACACTTCAGTCTAAAAATAGTAATTACTTCATACTAACTGTTCTGTGTATACCTTGATTCAGAAAAACTGAAAATATATTTGTCGTCGTAATACAAACTCAATGGACTATTACATTTATAAAGAGTACAAGGTTTCAAAATTGTGATACAAGTTAAATTATAATAGCAAGTGGACTCAAAGAATTAGAAGAATGTATTTTCGTAAAAGCTTCCTTATTGGTAAAGTTTTGCCGAAATCTACGAATGCTAAAAATAATCAAAAACGTTATAAAAGTCTTTAAACATATTTGTTTCTTCGCAGCGCATATTTTACAATATAACAGTAGATGCGGGACTTAATTTCGTGTATTTTATTTATTGCAGCCCGTTTTCACAAGGCTGTTGTGCTGTAGTGGTGGGTGATAATTATCTGTACACTGTAGTATTTATTTCAAAGTATATATAATACAATAATCGCTTCAATTAAAATATCCGAAAGTTTTTTGATCCTATATAATGTGAAATTGTCGATTTTTCGTAAAGAATATGTCTTTCAATAGCAATTAAAATTATATCGATTGAAATATTCGAAGGTAATTAATTTAAAAAGATTTATTGGTAAAGATTTATTGGTATGTATTTACAAGAATGTAAAAATAATTATTACACTGTCAAACAGACGACTAAATAATACATTGTTTATAGGTAAAAACATTTTTCAAGGTTTTCAACGATTTTTTCATATTCTGACGTAGCATCCGATATTTATTTATCTTTGAAAATGTATAATTTATTTACTGATCAGAAAATGAATATGATATTTCTGTACTTTCTAGTTTTGTTGGTAATTCGGACCCCCCCCGTCACCCTCTATCTATCTATCAGTCTTCACATTGCGGAGATCCATATACTCCACTTTGGGAGCGAACATGGTATATAAAAATACAATAGTATTATGTTAAATACAATCTTCTATTGTGGTTATTATTTTTCACGGTTGTTTATCTGAAAAATACAATTATAAATTGTTTAATGTGGACTATTTATGTTCTTAATCACGACGTTATGTTTTAAATATTATTTATTGACTAAAATAAAGTTATTAGATTAAAACCCTACAAATATATGGATTTGACCTAAAAATACAAGAGTGAAACTATTTTTTACCTACAACTATTTTCTATGCACTTTCCGGTGTCCGATAATATAATACTTCTCAATTGTATTAAGAATGCAAGTGTGCAAAAACTGAGATGTTTGAAGAAAACTTCGTTGCGGCTGTGATGCGGTGTCGTTAGTTTACTTTGATCCTGTCATTTTCGAATATAAAAAAATATCACGCAACAAGAAAATGATACGACGCATCTTTCATTTTTTTTCGATTTTATGTTTAATACGGTCGCCGAAATAAAATTTATAGAATTAGCAATTTTTATTTAATCTAAAATATGTGTCGAATTGACTGCCATTTGGATCGTTGGATAAGGGGGTTGAAAAGCTATAATTTATTTTAGTTCCAAATATTTGGAATTTGTCTTAACTATATTTTTGGGTCGAGTGAAAAATGAACGGCCAATTCCGGTTATGAACATATTTGTGCATGTCTATTCAATATTTGCAGATACATAGTTTTTATGTTATTTCTGAATTGGACTTTACGAGGCAAATAAATTAAGAAATAAAAATAAGTGTCGTTAAATAATATTATGTAATCTAGTCATTATGGTGCTTGGTAACGAAACTCTTCGTAGGCGTTCTTTTCCTTATCAGCTACTATTTTTTTAAGCTATGCGTTGAGCGCTGAATGGTCGAAATATTAATTATTGTTTTATTTTTAAATTTCCCGATTTTCCAAACCTCGCGCCAATGAACCGGGGCCAAAAATAACCCGCTGCGAGCCCGCCCGCTTGAACTCCGCATCATTACACGCAACAATAGATTTAACACGCCTAATTCGGCCCTGGCGGAAGAGTTTAAATGTCGATCGGTAGTTAAAAAAATCTTTATTGTGTTTA
This sequence comes from Rhyacophila evoluta, assembly GCA_022683975.1. Classification (NCBI taxonomy): domain Eukaryota; kingdom Metazoa; phylum Arthropoda; class Insecta; order Trichoptera; family Rhyacophilidae; genus Rhyacophila; species Rhyacophila evoluta. Next base: position 570 of record JAGVSQ010009340.1, on the reverse strand, counting down.
TAACCTTCGCCAGCTAGATTCACGTTAGTCAAACATTTTCAACACCTCTTATCAATACACGTATATCTATAGAGGAACAATTATTAATAAAAACGTTATTTATAATTTATTTCTGTTGAAGTAAATATTCTTTATAATAATTAATTTTCACTAAACTTCTTTGAACACTTCGTGTATCCCGAGTATATCGAAAGAAAAAAAAAATCTACAAGTAAATTATTTTTTTCGTTAGTTATTTCTGTAGTGATACATTATCAAGACTCTTCTAAGAGGCATAACAAAGTAGAAATGTTAGTTCAATTTACGAAGAAAAAATATTTGCCTCAAATTGAAAATTTTCCGCTTAAATCAAAGTTTTAACAGTATGAAAACAAATAATTATTATTTATTGTTGTATTTTTGTCTATTGGCCTATACCAGAATAATATTGTTGCCGTATTCTCGCAACGTATCCGTAAGGATTAACACTACGAAAACGGCAAAATTTACCTACCTAGAAAGACGGCGGCCGGTCAAAATGACCGCATGTACTCATATCATTAGAAAATCATTTATTAAATTGAAATAACT
>JAGVSQ010009339.1:0-13694 GCA_022683975.1 Rhyacophila evoluta | reverse complement strand
TTTCACGAGAATTGTTTGTCAGACAACTGCTCAACCCAATGGGCATCCAGTCCTGTATTTTTCGGATTTTAAAAGTCCGACAGATGGGGATTCGAACCCACATTCCCCGGATTGCTAGACGCGCACGCTACTAACTACGCTATCGGGGAGACTATATTTACAATTTAATAATTCAAAAAAATAATATGTTATTTCAACCGTATAATACTAAAATAACTTCAGATAAAACATTCCAACAGATATACTGAAACGATGTATTCACAAATATTTAAAAGTTTATTTATTTAAAAAGATTAAGAATTATACCGAGAGGCCAGAATAATGAGATTTCTTTATACACCGAGATTTTTATTTCGAGTATACACATCAACGGTTTTTACTTATTTACTTCTTTGCTTAAAACGTCATTTCTTTTTTAGCTTTATTTGACGAATTATGGATACTTTTTCTTTGCGTGATAAAAAAAATAAGTATTCACATCTGGAGACATTATTCATTTAATACACTTATTAAATCGACTAAATATAATATTAAATACACAGAATACTTTGTCTAATAAGTAATTTGACTTAATGTATTATTATTTTAATACATTAATACTATATTTATGTACGCAAATGTAAAAATATACACTGTTATCTGCGAGTTAGTAAATGCGTACACTCTTCGTTATAGAATGTATTGAAGTCGCATAGCTCAATATTTTCTTTACGACGTCTAAATCTATGAATTTGAAAATTTGGCTTCCCACAGTTTTCGTAAAAAAATGTTTCTTGAAATACTTTTTCACACTATGGAGATTGATATGTACTACGTTCGGAGTGGACAGAGTTAAGACCCAATTCTAATCACATCGTTTGCGAATACCCACTCAAGTCGGTTTGGTAATTTGTTGGTGCGATCAGCCACATTAATTTGACTTCTGTGTATTTTAGGGATTGTTTTATAACTGTAAAATTGCAAGATTGCACGGAGAATAATATTGTTTGTTCTCAATAAATTAACAAAACTTAGTTGAAGTAAGAATTTTGCATACTCTGGCGCACGCAAAATCAGGGCTTTGAACGAAACCTATAGCTTTTTATAGCAAGCTTTATAAATTTTAGTATTGGTAAAAACGCTTGATTATATATAATATACAATATATCATTATTATAAAACATCGGAAGAAAAATTTTATTTTAAAAAATTATCACTGCTAGATAAACAAATATCAAATTATAATGTATCATTTGTGTTGTCAAATATAAGAATTCTAATAGTAAATAGAATGGTATTGGTATTATATTGTGATAAAAAAATTATATGTAACACTCTTTTTTAAATTTTGCTTCAGTTAATATAAAACTAAAAAAAAAGCTGACTTAAAATTCGTGGCATAGCAAAAGATAAAACTGAAGATATTTTTTATTTGCTTAAGTTTATCAACAGTAACTATAAAAACTAAAATAGTCAAAATATTAAGATAATTTCTACGGGTGTGATTCTAAGCTTATCTGATTTTTTCTGAATTAAACTAAAAACTAAACTACTTTTATCTGGAGCTATTATGTATGGAAACTACTTTGTATAATAATTGAATTCTTATGTACCGTAATGTCTTTATTCTTTTATAGTTTCATAAAATAAGAGATGCTTAGGTTTTTATGAATAATAAAAACTTAGAGGTGTAATATTTTAAGGGTTTTAGTCATCTAATATTTCAATATCGGATTGAATATTGTCGAATTTCTACATTGGTATTGGATTCATTTTACGATCTTCGGAAATCTACATTGTATTGAATATATTCTTTAAATATGTAATTTATTTATTATTAATTTACCAAATATAAAATACTGCACAAAGAAAAGATTTTGTATCCAATTTATATTATAACTTTTATTGTGTTTCTATATATGCTTATAATATTACAAAAAATCAGTAAGATTTAAAAACTATGTGTTAAATAATTAAATAAATATTCCATTCGACTATATTTTACTTTATAATATTACACTTAAACTTCAATTTTCTAAATTACAATAATGATAATGATAATTACGATGGTAAATAAATAATAATAACACATAATAGATTAACACAAAGGCAAAATATTTGAAATAATTCACAGTACAAAGAAACTTTTAATAATAATCTATATTTTCAGAATATCTAAGCGCTTTTGACTTGATCAAGTAATAGATAAACCCGTTCACGTACTTAACACGTAGGCATAAGTTTTGTTCTCTGTAAAGAAGGGATGCCCATCTCTAGATTCAGAATAGATTCTGAACCTTACCGCCTGAAACACGTGCTCACACAGCTGATTATTTAGAGAGCCAAGCTAATGGGAAATCAATTTAGCATGCTTTGAATCTCAACATACGCATGTAGTCAATAAAACAGTGTACGTGTTTTTGTTAAATGCTTTCTCATCAGTCTTATAAAGATTATTTAAAATAATATGGTGAAAAACAATGATACTTTAATTCATACCCTTTGATGGTATCCATTGTACAATAAAATAAATCAAACCAATATATGTTCACAGTGCATAACCCTCTTTAGTGAAATTATCAACAAATTTCTCAGAAAATCAAATATTATTATGACTATATAATCATTCTTTTTTTCATGGTAGAAAAAAAATATTTCCTACTTTTTTCTCAATGAATAAAGTAACTCTTTAAGTGAAACTCTTCAAAATCGATGATGGAATATTTGATTAAGATAAAAAATGTATGATTTTTAAATCAGTATGACCAATCCAATAGTAAAATAAATCATAAAAAGACAGTGATTTGCTTGAATAATAAAAAAGAGTAAATAAACATCATTGAAAACGTCACATATACAATATATATGAATATTTGACAAGGTTATCAGTTATTATAATTTCTAGTAAAATTACGAATGTATGTATAATATTTTTGAACATTAATATAAAATTTTAAGCAAAACACATTTATAAAATCTAATTTTATTTTTACTATCTCTAAAATTTATTATTTAGCTAGTTGTACTTAAGGTAGATTTGGGACGAATATTAATTATATTTTAAGCAGAGAGTATATTTTTTATCGTCAATCGGCATTATTTCACCTTGTCTCTGGCAGACTCTTGTAAATCAAAATTCCTCAGAGGAAAGTTTACGAACAGGGGTCGTTTTGGAGAGGACAACCTCTGTTCATTATGTTCCACCAAATTGGTACGCGCCAAGAGAAATGACGGTCACGCAAAATTTACAAGCCCATATAATCCAGTCATTAAAATTTTATTCGAGGTTTGCTACAAACCTAACTATTCCAACCGAATATCTATTGTATGTATAAACTCTGTCAAACCACGTTACATTTGAATCTACAAAATATGTAGTTACGTACAACGTGTCATTTTTTATCTGATGTACACCCAGACATCGAATAGCTTAAACATACAATTTGATAGAGGTCCTTTTGAAATTGTATTTTATTTATTTATTTTTAAGAAAAGTATAAAAGTTTCATTGCAGAAACGTATAGTATTTTTAGTTCACAGAAATTTGCTGGATGAGTGCACATTTATAAAGCCCTTTAGATCACGGATTCGTATATTTTAACTGCGTACAAAATAATATTTAATATTTAATATAAGTTAACAAAACAATAAATTATTTAATATTTTTTTTCACCATGTACGTTCCTTAAGCGGAGCCACAGTGTGAAGATATATACGCTCCAAAAGTTACAAGTATTGACAGATTATGTTTCAAAAGACTTGATTAACAAGTAATCGACTAACTTAATGGGTGAACATCCAGTAGTTTATTTTTTGATTTCTAAGAATCTAGCATAAAAATATGGGAATGAAGCCCGTAACGCCCGGCTCCAAAGTGCGCACGCTAAGCTCTTGGCCATCAGAGAGATCGTTTCATGAACAGTCGATAAAAAACATACTCACGCTGTGGGTACTGTATGTGACATCTGGGAGTATAAATAGTGATTAATCCCTTAAATTCAAACTAAATTATCCATGGATATATAATTGTTGAATAAATTGGTTCTAGAGCAAACAAAAAAAAATACTTCGTACTGATTTTAATTGGATGGGTGTCAGTACAATTTATGTTAAGTGTAGTTAAGTCAAAGAGAAAACAACATAAATTCTTACTAGCCTAAAGAAAATAAATAATACTAGATACGTTTATAAAAATATATTTAACGAATATGTAACATCGGTTCGGCTGTGAAACTGTGTTTTGAAAAATTGTGGAAAATTATATGTTTTTTTTTTAATATCATAAATTATTCAATTTTAATTATGATAATAACTTGTTTTTAAATGTGTGTAAACTTATTATATTACTAACTGAAATAGTGTTCAAATGGTACAAGTAAGATTTATAAATATACGATCGTATTTTAACATTTATTAACTTAGTCAATTATCAGCAGATTCGGTTGCATCGTCGTTATCATCACCATCATCATATTTTTTATAATGGTGTCTTAGTCGAAATGATAATCAGTTTTATGGTTATATTTATACATATAATTATAAGCATTCAATTGATACTGTCAATTTGAATATATACTTTCTGGGTGAATGGTTCAAATATTGCAAATTAAAAATCACATTTGAATGTATCACTAAATTTTATTCCTAAAACAAAATAGTCACAATCCAATCCCAATTTGAAATAAGTTGTCCACCATAACATTATTAAGAATGCTTCTCGAGCACACATATACTTGCGTAAAAAAATAACCAAAAAAAACTATTTTATTCTAAAAAAGATTTTTGCAAATTAATGAACTCGAATAAAAGTTTGTTATCAAATTTGCTTTTACCTTTAAATGTTTAAATACTGCAAGAAAAGGGTTTTTGTGTTTGGAATGAAAAAACAAGTTTTCAAAAAATAATTTTAAAAAACCTGTGACTATCGAAAGTTTAAAAACATTAAAATTTCACAACAAACGCGACCAAAACGGTTCAACTTATTTAAAGTAATTTGATTTAACATTGTGATAAAACAGATTTTCTCTTATTACGTTTCGCAAAAACTTGAAAATGTTTATTTTAATTTGTTTTAATCTGTTCGGTTGGGCTTAGAAATAATATTTAATTGTATTATTTATCGAGAAAACAGTAAATGTGTTTAACCAACTTTACAACAAAAAAGCTTAATTTGGATCGTTTGCATGCATAATGAATGAAACTTTCAAAATTATTATGATTGTGAGTTCAGTTGTACAAGAAAGTTATTAAAATTTTATGTTACTTAACGTGTATTTTTATTTCAATTGCCTTCAATAATGTATTCAAATATATTTCTTTTAAATGGCTAGGGAACGTTCCCCAGTTATTATATTCTATAATTATTTGTACGTTTCCACTATTTAGTTTTACTAGTTCGTGTTTTAAAATCTCAAATATTGTAAAGGGAAAATAGCTGTAATTATTTTATAGCTGTGGTAGTAAACGTTACTAACAGAATAATAATCATACCTTTTATTAAAACTTGGTATTGAAATATTAATTGTCAGAAATTCATTGCCTAGCAATTTTTTATCGAGAATTTTTTCGTCACCAGAAAAATACTCAGCCAAAAATTCAGCGTTAAGAAAATTCATTTTGGAAATATTAGTTAATTAAATCATATTTTTGAACTGGTATGTATGTATGTTTCGTCTCCACGATTCCTGAGAGATTGTTGTGCAATCTTCGGATACTCAGGTTGCAAGTTCAGATGGTAAAGGTGCAAAATATATTTTTAAATATAATTAAATCTTTAAACGCAGAACTAAATACCCAACTCAATAGCAGTTGAGTGACAACCAATGCACGTGGTAAAAAAATGCCACAAGTACGTTTTTATAACGATGAGGCTTATTTTCAACAATAAAAGTTAAGTCCTAACAGACATTTTAATTCACATTGTTTGTATGATTAAATTAATAAATGATTCAATTAATTAATATTCAGCTGGACTGTAAGCGGAAAGACAAGTCATTATACTGGGATGAATGTGAAACGATATTACGACCTATACAATTGATATTGAGTTGTTCTACTATATTAGTCTGTTAGTATATTATTATTATTATTATTTATAGTACTATATCACATCTGTGAAGTCTTCAATCAATGCGAGCATTTCATGGGCAAACTGCAGCATTGAAAGAATATTAACAGCACGTTTTTTTAAGCCTAATTTTCGATTATACATTATACTCAACATTGGAAAAAAATATATTTAAAAAAATAAAGATTCATTGTTTGTGCAAAATAATTGATATTCATTCATGGTGAACCGACAGTATTAATAATGTAGATTATAGTTAGAAAATGACATATATTTCGATCATAAAATACTCATAAAATTTATGAGTATTTTATATTTAATATTGTATATACATTCCCAATCAATAACCATGTCTCATATTTTAATAATTAATTGTACTGTAGTGTATTCAACAATACTTAAAAATAATATTGTCCTAAAATGTCACTAACTATAGTTAATAAAAGCTTTTTATTGGAATGATTTTATTTTTAAAAGATAAGCCGTTAACTAATTAATAAAAGAGGGTATGTGAGTAGGTAGTGTAATAAATTTTGTAGTCACGTAAATTGAAATATGCTATGAACATTATTTTTTATTTTATTTTCAGCCTGGGTGCTCGGTGGAGCCATCTGCAAAGGGGTGGCGTACCTGCAGGGCGTTTCCGTATCCGCATCAGTGAACACCCTCATGGCAATTTCACTGGAGAGGTGTAAGGCCATCAGCTCACCTTTAAGTGGATCCATGACTTCAAGATCTTGCAGAATTGTTGTGACCCTTATTTGGGCATTTGCTCTCAGTATTAATATGCCGTGGATTGTTGTCTTCACGTTAGAGCCGATTGGAATTATTGGAAGTAAGGCTCAGGTAAGTGATCTTTTTACGTAATAACCTGTTACGATGTTTTTTAAAAATCGCAGTAACAAATTATTATATTATTATCGACATATTAGAGACGATACTTTTTATGTATCCTTTATTGTGTATGAAATCTAGACCTAATGGTTTTAAAATGATTGATCTTATACTATACAATCTGAGAACACATTATTGTAAAAGAGTCGCTTAAATACCCAAAAGTTCCTTAAATTTAAGAAAATACGAACAAAAATTGTCATTGAAAATCGTAATTAGTGCCGGTTTTTCATTTTTTTTAAATTAAAATCTTAATTTTATTATTGTACAATAAATAATGTGAAAGAAATGAATAAAAGCTACAGTCGGTTTATTATCGATCTAACGATCGAAATAGTTGGATTCCCGTTGGGTTGAGTAATTGTCTGATAAACGATTCTCGTGAAAAATAATCTGTCAAGACGTCACATTGAAGAGATCCATATACTTAACCTTCGGAGTGCATTTCTTCACACTATGTAGATCCATATGCTCCACTTTGGGAACGAACATTTTGTAAAAAAAAAACAAAAAAATCAAGCAACTTATACGATACGAACATTCACTTAAGAATGTCGAAATACAAAAAATACCAAATGAATTTTAGTTAAAAATATGACGTAATAAAATTTATTACTTTATCACTTGAGACATCTCAATTAAACTAAACAATTTTCAATATAAAGAAGTGTTACTTCAGTAGAAATTTAATCATTAGATATATGAGAAAGATGATCACTATAAAAGGTTTATTTTACTTTCCGTATCGTGGCTTATTCGATACCCAGTTAATTTGATCCCGGTAAATTTCTAGCTTACAACCCGGGTAAAGAAAAAAAATATAGCTCTACCATAGTAAATAATAAAATTATTATTTTTCTCGATATTCCGTACCGTAGTAAATGTAATCCATCAAATAACATGTCCGTATCCCTTCAGATCGAATATCAACACGAATCTGCCGGAACCAATTTATAAAATAATAACACAAATGTTTTCATTTCGCTTTTCGTAATCCAGAATATTGACTGACCAGTAATAATAAATAAACACGTTTTTATTGAATTTTTGACACATGATAAATCAAGACGTTTTCTTATTAGTTTTTATGGTTTGTATATTGATTCATATAATGGTTTACTTACTTAAACAAAATCTTGTATTTTTACAATTTTTTATTGAACTTTATTCTGTATTATTTAAAATTTGAGGATGATAAAGTAAATTATTAATAGATAATGATTTTTTATATTACGCAAATACTTTTTGATTTTCACAAAATCACCGTTTATCTTAATGGTTTGGTAAACATATAATCATAGTATATTTTTACTTCATTAATATTAAAACACTTGAAGTGTTTATTTCATATTAAATATAGTATATATTTAATCAATATAATCAATCTACCTCATACAGTAAAGCTTCTATTCTAAATAGAATTCAACGAAGTAATAATAAATAAATTGTCTAATGATAGCTATATAAGTGCGTTGTCTTTCGGGTAGGTGAGAAGTTAGCGAGCGTGTTTGGAAGGTAGAAATTTCGAGTTCAATTTTCACATCTGTATGTCATACGGTTTTTTTAAATCCAAAGAAAGACTGGATACTTATTGGTTAGCAGTCGTCTGACAACTAATTTTCATAAAAAAATCTGTCACGACATATTCTCACATTGTGGAGATCCGTATACTTCAAGAGTGAATTTATTTACACTCTATAGATCCATATGCTCCACTTTCAATAAGAGAACATAGTACTAAAATGTCTTCAATGCGGTAAGTAGAGTATCGGAATATGATTTTTATACTATACATGAAACTATTTACTGAATCTTATCTATTTGTATATATTTCTCCGAGAAATGACTTTTGTAAGCCTGTGATAACAATTAAAAAATACATCTTAAATATACGTTTAATATAGAAATATATTAATGATGTTTCCATCTCACTACCTCACTGCTTATACGTAGTCGGTATTAATATAAATTAAGATCATACATATAATATTTAGGCAAACTGAGAAACATTAATTTTCAATGTATGTCGTGACGAGCTACAATTGCTAAAAACACCTGTTGACTTCGCAATTACTTTCTGAGACATCTTACTATTAATTTCAACAGTCGTCGCTGTATATTTTTTTATAATATTATTAAGTAAAATTATATCTTTTATATTATTAAATTTAAGTGAATACTCTTGGCTGTCTTGAAGTTATTCGGCTTTTGATTTAAAGTCTAGGCAATTCTTTAATTATGAAATGATATTTCTTAACTGTTTTATGTCTGTTAAGAAATTTTAGTTTATTCATAAAGAAACTTTATCTATAAATTACTTAATTAAACTTTAAGCTAGATGTCTATTTGAAATTACCACTGGCTTTAAAATAAAACCAATGTTGCTGTGGGTATATATACATATATATATTAATATAATATTATACTTGTTTGCAAACAGTTTTCACTTCGTTAGAAGTTTTAGAACGGCATTTTATTAGCAACATAATAAGTACACACAAATTATTTTAACAGGCATAGAAAATAAATGTTGATTAATAAGCAACTACTGATGTTTGTGATTTATATGAGTATATTGAGTATACGTCACATTGTAGGAAAATATTTTTAATCAACTATTATATTATTGCTTTAACTATTGTATTTTTACTTTTGGTGAGCAAAATACGATTGACAGAAAATAAAAATTCAAGAAATATATATCCAAATACAAAAAAAAATATGCAGTCATCCGATTCGAATGAATGACCTTCACGTGTAAACTTACAAAATTGATCAAGGAGATAAATTTAAAAAGTAAACACACATTTAGGAATAAGCCCGAAGGGGAAAACGATTTGCTAACAACGAAATCTAGTTACAAAGACCTATCAAGTCTTCAAGGTGAAAACATCTATACGACTTCACGTAATAGATATATATTTTTTACAAATACCAAAACAAACTGTTGTACGCTCGCCAAAGACTCCCCCGTGATTTAATCGTTACTATTAATCGTTGTAGAGCAAACTACAGCAACGTGGCAGAATATTTGGCCCGTATTGGAATTACTAATGATAATAATTTGACAAAATGTATTAAAAGTCCAATTAAATAAAATACTAAAAAATAGAAAGAGTTATTTTAAAGTATCGTTTTCAAAAACGTTAACTGTTTCCTAAAACCTTTATGTCTGGTTACTTTTTTTTATATTTTGGGAAATCAAAAGAATACAATGGTATCATAAATAATGTACTGCACGTTACGAGATATTCAAATCTAGGAAACAAGCATAAACACTTAAAGCTCGTACCAAAATTTTCTCACTGTTCCTGAAAATTGATCCAGTGATGTACGGCAAATACTACAAAACTTATTTTAATTTTATTTATAGAAGTTTAATTACTTAACGGAAAAAATAAGATATAGCACAATTCAAACGAAAGCAGACTTAAATGTCCAATAATTAAATATTAAAAAAAGTTTAAGTAAATATATTTTAAAGTGTTAGTTATACGTATATCGAAAGCACATCTTTTAATATATTTATTAAAAGTTGTAAAATTTAAAATCTAAAAATTTCTAAATCGTATTTATTAATTAAAGTTTAAATATATTAAATAGTCTGGCCTATTTGGAAGGTCATTGAAATATTATAAAGTATGTGCGTGTAATAAAAGCTATAATGTAGCAGTATATATGCATAAATGTTTTAATCGCCACCTATATCGTCGTTGCGTCAATTACACTACTCAAAACACAATAAAATATTTATGGTGTAATCATTTTCTTTTTAAAGCACTAATTATGAAAATATTTTACGATTATGTTTCACAATAAAAGTTTTATGAGTCCCACCCTTAGGCGCCACTGAAAATACTTAAAATATATAAGCAGAAACTTTCAAGTGCTCGAGAACACTAAAGTTATTCGTAAATGTCGTTAAGCTCCGAACAGACATTCTGAGGATTAAGTATTTTACGCGAAGTCAAACACGATCATTTTTGACACCTCCACAAGACGGTGCGAGAAGAGCTTTTTTAGAGAAATTCAATATTTTATGACCCGTGAAGTTTGACGGGAACCTTAAACGGATTCGCACGTGTCCTAAGTCTCAATAGAAAACAAAACGGTATATTAATTAACAACATCTGTTCATATAACGCTTACAAAAGTTTTTTTTGTAATTTGAACATTTATTTAACTAGATTCTAAGCAAATCACTACCTATCGAGTTAACGAAAAAGCTTGTAAATAAAGAAAGTATTATAAAAAATATCACACAAGTCTTAAATATAACATAAATAAAATGTAAACCAATAAATATTTCAATATGTAATACGTATATATATACCAGTATATCTACACTTGAGAATTATGTAATATCCACCGTCAGATCAGAAATGTATTTATTTGTATTTTTTTATATGGTTTTGTAATGTAATTAATTAATGTGGTGACTTTTTAATCGTTAGAACTCTCAAGTGATGGTCATTCAATGGTTCAATTGATTTAAAAAAAAAATCATTTTTCATTATGATTATTTGTGTTGGCAATTTCAAGATGGATGCGTGCGAATAACGAAAAATAAATATTTTAATTGTTATATATGTCTATCTTCATGATGGTAAAATGTGGATTGTAAAATTATAAAATATTGTCAATGTAATCGAAAATTTACACTTGTGTTATAAAATATTACATAAACTTTTTAATTAAGTTACCACATAAGTAAACACCATATATCATTACGATTCAAAATGTGTAGTTTACTAGTATCCACTATCTTTTTGTGAGTATTTTTGTGTTTAAATCATAGGATAACTATCGCATATAAGAGCAAGCTTTCAAACACCATCAAACCTTTACGCCAGTTTTATTTCCACTCCACCTAAAAGCCCGCCTGGAAAGCTTTCTTCTCATTGTGTTACTCGGGAAATACTTGTCATTTAATGTAGCTACTAAATTGGCCAGCGAGTTTTCAAAATTAGGGCAACACTGAAGATACTGACTGCGTTACTACAATTTTATCTCTAAGAATTCTTTTGTAAGATTGCGACATAGGAATAAATTCTAGTTTGTCGGAGTTATATACATAATTGTCTACTGAAATCAACATTACAATAGAGCCAAGAAAAATAGTTTTTTTTACACACGAAAAACACAGTGCTTATTACACAATTAATCTTTTATGTATATTTATGCAAAAATTGAGTATTAAAGATATTATTTAAAATTATTAACTCATAAATTGGATTGAAAGTAAAATCTAAGCTTTTAAAGCATCCCTTACGTGACAAAAATTGTTTTAAAGTAGTCTAAAATAGGCTTTTAATTAATAGTATTCCAGGATTTCTGTTAATATATACTATATATAATAATCTATACAGTATTCATTAGTAAAATATATTCATCACATTATAATCTAAGCAGAATGAAAAATTTACAAATTAATATATAAAACTAAACATTTTATGGCAGATGACTCATCAACATCAGTATCAACAGATCTTTTCTGAATTTGTATGTTCCAGATAATTTTAGATAAAAGAATATTAAAAAAAATAAGTATCCTCGTTCCATAATTATGAAATAAATTTGCTCTTTTGGTGGTCACATTAGTGAACAATTTAACAGGCTGTCAGCTCACTCCACGATAAGATCCATTTAGGTTATACATTTAAAATATATTTCAAAATTTGAAATTATTGTATGACTTGTACGAAAATTTTCATTGTATTTTTAATTGAATAACAAGTTGTTTTCTGGCAACATAAAATTTGTAGACCCAATCCGCCACTGATACTAAAAGATAATAATATTTACAAAATGACAGTCCTGGTGTTGAGGAGGGTTCTGGTTTACTCAAGTGGTTCCCTCCGGTCCACTATTTTTTCCCTCTTTGTGCCAATTGTTGACACTGTAAATTTGTATTCATTTTTATTGTCTTTTCGTAGACTTATAAACTATCAACTTTTTTTTAGATCTCCTTGAAGCACTAAGCATTGTGATAAAAATGATTATATTTTATTATTCTTTAATTTTTTTATTACATTCCATAGATAAAATTTAATCTATATAGAGTTTTTTTAAATACTATTTTTGCTTGGTAATCAAAATCTTTACACATGATCTGCCACTGATGGTTACTGTAAGATACAATGACCAGATGAAATAATGCTTTATTTGTGATGGTATAAAAACCATAGAGAAAGAAAAAAAAGGATGGGGTCTTCCAGTAATAAATTTATTTAATATATTTATAATTACTATAGATGATAATGTCTCGTTATATTATAAACATATTTGAAAAAGAAACACTCTGTAATTATTAATGTATTTTTTATATAGATAGTGTTATTTTATGTTGGTGAAAAACACTTTGTTGGCATTGAAAATAACAGTAAAATAGCCTTAAGTTGTGTTGAAAATTGATCAATACTGTGCAATATGATACTCAAAATTTCTTAAAAAAAAAAAAAACTTCAAGAGTATTCTCAACCTCTCCGTAGTCACATACTTCTCTAGTGTTTTTAATATCCTTCGTTCAGCCAGATAGAACTTTTTCCGATTTAAGCTTTATGGAGTTTTTTTGCCAAAGATTTTTCAAATAAAATTATTGTTGAGCAATATCATTTACATTACCACATTTTTAAAATACTTTTTAACTGCGATAAAAAGTTAAAAATCATCAAATTAAAATACTGTAATATTTCATTATCAAATCATCCCATAGCATATAAATTAGCAGCATTTCACTCAGATATACATAGAT
>JAGVSQ010009338.1:0-13694 GCA_022683975.1 Rhyacophila evoluta | reverse complement strand
GCTAACTTCAGACATATTTCCGAAGTCGCGGACGTTTTCCTTCATTTTTACCCAATAATGTTACTTCCATTTATCGGAACAAGGGTCACGTCGTCCGTAGTGTGGCTGTGATTTGATACCATCATCCGTGATAGAACTGAGATCCAGCATGGTGAAAAATATCGATTCACTTTAGGGTGTATTTATTTTAACAGGATAAACAATAAATAAAGTTATTAAGACACATGCCAACCGCAATACACTGCACTCAAATGGAACATGTGCTCTCCCGAAAACCGACAAGCGAACACTAAAGAACGTAGTGGCTGAGTGCTGTCTCACAATTTTCGTGATTAACTCTTACAGCGCGACAGCGCTGAATAGCACTCTAACGGTTAAAATTATTTAGAGCATAATGAAATCGAATATGGAAGATTATACCTACCATTGTTTCTTTTGATATAGTAGATGGCAGCGGTTGTAACTTTGGTAAGGCAGTAGACCATCGATACTTTTCATTGGGCTCAGGTCCAACCGGTGCCTTCTTCCCTCTATCCCTACCGAGAGTGGCACTCTTCACTTCAGTCTTATTGCTTTTGCCACCGAACATCCCCCATCGCCGGCGCTTTTTTTCTTTACACGGAATGCTGCTACCGGTAGCTGATGATATTCCACTCATATCTAATTCGTAGCCGCTACTCTGTTGAGTCGAATCAAAAAATGATGATGTCGGAGCAGTTATATCTAAACCACTGTGCATAGTAGATGCGACAGATATTTGAGAGTTATTGTGAAAGTTGTCAGATGAACTGATTGACTTGGGGAAGATAAAATTCTTTCCTGAGCCTTGCTTTCCATCAGTGTCGCTACTTATTGTAATTGTCGTAATGTTATTACTGTCAGATTGCTGTATTAGAGTTGATTTGACTGAAGTGCTCAAACTAGCAGCTGAGCCTCTTAAAGATGTGTCATTTCCAGCATTTGAAGGGGTGGATTCCTTTGAAAGTGACACAGACTTTAATGAATTAGCCACATCTAGTAAATCATTATTCAAGGCCAGATTATTATTCACTATCACTTTGGTATCATTGGCTAAAACATTAGTGTTAATGTCTGTTTTTATAATCGGATTATTCCAAAATTGATTATCAGGAGAGTAATGAACATTATTTATAAGAACATTTGGATTAAAAGCTGCAGCAAAATTTCCAAGTGGGTTAGAAGGAGATGGCATAATACAGGAGGGCTGTTCATTGTTCAGCATAATCGAAATCGGTTGACTGCTCTTTCTTGGTTGGGTGATAGGAGTGATTTCCGGAGCAGAGGTGAGACTTTGAGCCCGATGTCGGATACTGGAGGGTGTTGTATCATTCTGCCATGGGAGCGGAACATTTTCGTAAATGGGTTCTTGAGAATCGCTAACAGTGTTTAACTTGGGTGGCTGTTGCAGGAGCATATGGTTTCGGAAAGGCATTTGAGCGGCAGGCATGCAATAGATGACGTTTCCTCTATCATCGTGCAATTTTTGTATGTGATGTGGGGCTTCAATGATGATATGCCGGTTTGGGATATCGGCCATGGATGCTAAATTTTCATAGGTACCATGGGCTGGAGGTAACATATTTTGTACACCTGCATATCCTATTAAATTGTGTGCATTTCCAGCATGTAAATGACTCATGTATTGTCTACTCAAAAAAGTTCTGGAAGATACCAAATCTGGACTGGATCCGGAGACATGAGGACTGATATACCCTCTGTGATGACCTACGGGTCCTATACTTTGACTGGCAACTGCCAAATCTGGAGTCGAGTTAGAAGCTAAACCATTATTAGGATAAGGAGGTGGAGGTTTGTACACATTTAAATATTGAATCTGCTGATGTGGTGCTTCCAAAGAAAACGCTGCATAAGCATCATGTCTCATAGGATTGAGAGCATATGGCACATCTTGTCCATTGAATGCGGCTGTGTGTCTCGTGACATCAGGATAATGGATGGGTCGATGAATTTCAGGTTGTGATCCATAGACAAACGGTTTTGTTAAGTTCATAGGGTCAAGATGAGCATGTGAATGAGGCTGATGGTTTTGAAAGTGCATAGGATCGAGTCGTTGACTGTATTTTTGTTGGATTGCTGTATCGTAATCGGGCGCCGCTCTGTATGAGGGAAGAAGTGCTCTGAAAAATATACATTGAAATGATAAAATGTTGTTATAAAAAGTTATTGGTTTTTATCCATTACAAAATTTAAAAAAAGTAAGTATCCATATATGGTGGACCACAGTGTATAAAATATGTATGTATTAGGCGGATCAAAAGTACTTGCTTGAAAATAAATTTATGATCTGCCTCTTACAACAATAATTGTCTTTGAGATTATTATTACATGTACAATATTGGAAGTATGCTTAACAACAGCTTAATATATATATTTTTTTATACCATGTTTGCTACCAAAGTGGAGCATATGGATTCACACAGTGTGAATGAATCCACTTCAAAAGAGTATATGGATCTTCGCAATGTGAAGACGCCATGATAGATTATTTTTTCACGAGAATCGTTTTGTCAGACTATTGTTCAACCCAATGGGCATCCAGTCCTGCATTTTCAGATTTTTAAAATCCAACTAGATGGGGAATCGAACCCGCATTCCCCGGATTGCTAGGCGCCCACACTACCAACTACGCTAACCGGGGAGACAAATTTTAGTGCATGATAGTTCTATAGGTAAGTTTAGTAAATAGCTATTTGATTTCTAACATTACTATAAAGATCTATACATTATGGATTGACTCAATCTTGATGTAGCTTGGGTGAATTAC
Source organism: Rhyacophila evoluta (assembly GCA_022683975.1). Taxonomy (NCBI): domain Eukaryota; kingdom Metazoa; phylum Arthropoda; class Insecta; order Trichoptera; family Rhyacophilidae; genus Rhyacophila; species Rhyacophila evoluta. Next base: position 10,888 of record JAGVSQ010009338.1, on the reverse strand, counting down.
ATTACAATTATACAACAAACAAATAATTTTATTTACAAACCTTAATTTGTCAATATCATTTTGCGATTGCAAAAGACCGCTTGAGTTGGTGAGGTCTAAGCAAGAAGTAGAGAGTGCACGCTGAGCATTGGTAAGAGGATGAGATGGTTCCACCTGAAGGCCATGCTGTGAATCGCCATGTATTAAAGACTTCAAATCTTGGCATTCCAACAAGCCCGGCATACTTCCACTTATTGTTTTATTCAGTGGAATGAAATCTAAATCATCACGACTGTCCGATAGTCCATCATTCTGTGATAAATATATAATTACAAGGATGGTTATTTGCAAAGTATAATTTTAATGTGTTTATGGAAAAAATATAATTTCGTCATGATTATACAGCACAAGGTTTTGCTGCAATTCAAAAAATATAAATAATAAATACAGTAGAACCTTGATTATCCGAATTGTACTTTTATATCATTAATACGTCTCAAATCTATAATTTGTAGATTTTTAACAAGTGCGAGTAGCATGAAGTTGCCATTGAGTGGATGTCAATTAATGTTATGTTTTCGGCGAGCAGTCTGTGTCACGACATGATCTGTTATGATTCAGTGTGCAGCATGTGCTTGGATTTCGCGTGTGACTGTCGTCCTTTGAAAGGATTATTTTCTATAAGTATTCTTTTTATTATTACCGAAAAGAAGAAGAAAACGTGTTATGCTAACATTTTAAGACAACCAACCCTATGCTTTGAAAAAGGGTGATTCGGGATGTTTTTTGTCTAACAAATATGTCGTTTGGCCGTCGACGATCTTAGCTAATTAACGACCGTGGACTCATATATGAGTCTTGACAGAATATTGGTTAGTGACCGACGACTCACATGTAAGTCTTACGCTAAATGTTTATTTTCTATGACAAATACCTGAGTTACGATTTAGCTTAATTGTGAATGTTAACGAGAATGGTAAAATATTATTTTAGTTTTTTGCACATTTTCTCGCGAATTTCGCCGGTTACCGTGGAAAATTCAGCAAAAAATTGCAGGCGTTAAGCTGTTAGGTATAAAAAACTCAATGAAAATATGCATTTCCCTAATTGTATAACATCAGACGATGGTAGCTCTGAGTGTAAATCTATGAAAAAATCACAAAATGAAAAATATGTTATTGATTATTTTATACTTCCAATGTACATATGTATGTTTTTTTTTTTTGCGATTATCCGCACAATCCTGATCCCCAAAAAGTATGGATAATCAAGGTTTTACGGCAGTATATTAAAATTTTTCTTTTTGAATAATTTCAGTGAAATTTCAGCTATTGGTAGTTTAGAGACATTTTCGTATTGTTGGGAACGGGTAAGTGTACAGGTGGTCTATATTTACTTTATTATCTCAAAAAAATATACTTCCAACCACCGAGCACAGAGATTTAATGGAGAAAGACTCAAAATGCTTTCAAATGAATTTAAGTCAAAATGGAAATGTCTCCTCCCTTTTTTACTTTATCGTACCTGAAGTTGCCGATAATTATAACTGAACTAGTTCTTAATTCATTCAGCTAAGCCAGTCTGATAAAAAATACAGAAATTGCAGATAGTGTTTAACAATCTAAGTTAACAAAGATACATAACTTTAACCTGAAATCCTTCATTAAAACAAAATTTGTTCAATATGTTATATACTATTAGTTTAATATTGATATACAGTCAATTCCGCTTAATTGGGTTACTTTCGATGGTTGGTATATGGAATTTATGAAGGATTAAAAAATAATAAATATTTTTTTTACAATATATCACAGTGATAAGAAGCAGGTTTCATATTTGTGGCAGTGTACTGATTTTTTTGGAGTTTAAGGCAAGATGATTAACCCTGTATGACAGATTCCTAGAGGTTATTGTGGCAGCCATATGCTCGATGCAGGGAGCGGATATGGAGAGGCAGAGTATAGTAATATGCTCTATTACTCTATAACCTGTGCGATATGTTTATATCGCAGATAACTGTCTGGCATAGCAGGGATAGGCCAGTTTTATTGTCATTGTAAATATTATCTGCACTTTAATATTATTTATAGAATTTCTATATTTTACCATCACTATACGCTTTTTTATGTTTGATATTGAATGTATGATTATTTTAGTACATTTCTTACCTGAAACTTAGGTTGTGGTTGCTTCTGATGACTAGTAGGTGTGCTAGTACTGTTGGACGGGATGTGAACCGACTGTTGATGTTTCATGTAAAATGTGTGCTGTAACACACACAACCGCCAGACATATTTCCCATCATCTGATGAAGTGAAAACAAAGGTTGCACTGTCATTGGAATTCTGGCACTCCACACTGAATGTTCTTTTGTGATTTATAACATTTGTTATGTCAGTCCACCTGTAAATGTAATCATTTTGTATCAACGACAAATAAAATTCTAACAGAAGTATGTTTTGATAACATTTGATGATTTGTAATATCGTAAAACTAATATAAAATTATATTGCATGCACATACAGGTATGCAATCCAGTTTTCATGTGATATTTTATAATTATAAATTTTAACATACAGTAGAACAGGGTTTTCCAAACTTTTTCTGCAATGGAATGCTTATTTTTTTAGGTTGGGTAATTCTTACTGGTAAGAAAATCTTTACATAGTTTGGGAAACCCCGCAGTAAAACCTCGATATAACGGACTAATATGGGTGAAGGAGTGTCCGTTAAGTATATTTTATAAAAATATGATCTTCTGAATGCTCAGGAATCCAACACTTGAGTATTTATTTCTTAGTCATACAACTAGTCAGTCCAATTCATTACTATGATTTTTCGAGTTCACATCTCATCATTTTTATAGTTTAAAATAGCACTTGAAAAATATATATTTATTACCTTAGAAAATTTTACATAAGAATGCTCTTTGCGGCATCCTAACTAATCATAGTATTTTAATAAATTATTCCTAAGTACCAAATACTTTTGAATATTTTCTTGTACAGGCTATAAGAAATATAACTTTATTAAAGTAAAAATAATTTACTAACCAGAGCAATTTTCAATGTAAGCATTGCCTAGATGTTATACCTTTTCGATCCATACAAACACTTATTTTCAGATAACCAATAAGTCTAGAGCATTTTTGACTTATTATTGATGTTTTAATCACGGGTATAAAATTCTTAATTTGTTTTGGTGTGTCATTGATGGTGTCGATGTAAGAATGAATGATTCGCTTTGTTTCTTGCAATATACTAACAAAGAATAATTATTTCTTCAATTTTACATTTCCTTCTGCACATGTTTTGATCGAAAAATTATCTCGATAAATAAAAAGATATCGTTTTTAAAAATGGATTCATAAAATTTTTGAATTCAAGTGGGAAAGGTGTCCCATGTCGTTTACCATATCATACCATTTACAAGCGTGCCACTCGATTTTCAATATGTTTAACATTGACATGATATTTTTAATAATTTTCACATTTGACTGAAAATTTTGTTCGTTATATCGAGGTTCTATTGTATCTCTATCTTTAACTTGTGGATAAAATAGAATAAAGAATTTACGTTAGATTTCGGTTTAAGAATTGAATAATGTGCAGTAATGTAAAATAAAATTATGGAAATTTTAAAATAATGTTCATTTCATCAAAATTAATTTTGATTTCAGTACAATGTGCTTATCTTTGTCTCTCTCACCATTTAAAAAAAAATATTAAATGTAGACATATACCTGTAAAATTTTGGCACCTCATTATTCTGTATATCTACCATGATTCCTGTTAAAGATATTGAAATTTGGACATTGTTCTGGCGAGATTGGTCTCGAGCATTGAATGTTTCTTGGCCGTAACCAGTTAACAGTTGACAGGCACTGATATAACCTTCCTCTGCCTGAGCCTGGAATTAACAACGAATTACTAACATGATAAAAATTGTGTTTAACTCTATGTATACAAATGTATGTATCATTATTTATGTACATGCCACTACCTCAATATTGATAAAAAATGAAATGAAGTTTGGCAATAGAGCAAAGTATGCGACTTACTTTTATGATGATCATAAGGAATTTGATATTGCTTTTTAGCATTAATAGAATTATGCATTTTTTCTTTTTTTTATATACAATATTCACTCTGAAAGTGGAGTATATAGATGAATAGTGAAGACATGTCTTGACAGATTATTTTTCATGAGAATTGTTTGTCGGACAATTGTTTAACCCAAGGCGCATCTAATCATGTATTTTTAAAAATCTGACAGAAGTGGGAAACAAACTAGCATTCTTCGGATTGCGAAGCATGTACACTATTGGGGATTACGGTTGTAAGTTGCATTTGTATAGATTGACGTTTCAATGTTAATAACGTCAAAATAGTTCTGCCAGTTGCTGCCAACTTAATTATGAAATTTGTGAAAGTTCTATGACTAACTTAATAATTGCACCTCAGCTGGGAAATAACTGATTTAGCAAGTAAATGGGCTATGAAACTGTTATATTACCTGTGGTAAATTTTGGAGGGCTTGATGATGGAGAATAACGGCTGCAGTTAAATGTTCAAGTTGACCACTCTCCACAAGTTGATTTCCATCAATTATTTGACCACCATCGATTATCATTTGTTTCGGAAATGATAGCAAATTTTTCAAATAATCGACCGTGTGCCTCTCAGTGTCATGATTGCCATACTCGGCCTGACGACTATACGAAGCTAACAGAACGGCTTGTTGGCGATCACAGACTATTCTTCCCTCGATCAAATCATTTTTTAACTGTAGAAAATAGTGGTATCTTGTCATTTCGTCCGTAATTAGCCCGGTGCCAGATATAACGTAATACATAACTCGTAAATAGAGCTGGTGAGATGACGCTTGCTTGTCCAATTGACGTTTGAGGGGTCTTTCTAAGTCTACCCATCGCGGTTGTTGGGTTCTAGACGTATATCTCAATCCAAAAAACTCTGACTGATTAATTACAAGTCTCTGGCACACATTTTCGAGACATTCTTGCCCTGTGCTGTCAGATCCGAGAGTGCATTCCACGACAACGCCGTCCAATAACTCTATGCTGATCACAAATAAACTTTTCGATACTACATTGTACTGTCTTGTTTTCTTCAGCTTCAGTTTGAAAGGCATTTTCTCGTAAAAAAATGATCGTGTTTACATTTTGTAATTATTAAAACTATTTCATTGGTAGGCGGATGTCAAATGATAGTGAAATTCAATCTCTTTGTTTAATTTTTAACTTTCTAAAATTCGCGAAGGAAATCGTTCACAAGAAACTGAAGTCATTTTATATGAGCTAGCCTGGATAACTTTTAAATGGGTCATAAAACGTGAATTAAAGCAGAATAACAAACTAAGCTAGATAGAAATCACCTACTTATGACACATACCAGCGCGGCCATTTTTTAAATATTTCAAAAATTTAAAGGCCTGAGGATAAAAGGGCTTTTATTATTCGGTCGGCTAAGTGACTTAAGTGAAAAATAAATAAATGGGCTCGAAGCGTGATTTTATTACGAAAATCGAGTAAATTGCATTTTTAATTAGGGTGGATTGATTTTATCTTAAAAATATGTACATAGCATTATGCTTTTGGTTCATTAACGGGAAAAATAATTTTAATCAATGGCAGCAAAATACTGATTAGATTTGACGTGCATGTCAAAGTTCAAAGCCCGTGAAATGGTTAATGAACATTATTTTTGACGTACGTGAGAAGGTAACGTAAATTTACTCAAATCTAAACAGAAGTATGTTAATTTGGTTTGATTTCATACTTTTATCATAATATTGCTGGTTGTTCTGTGTGTGTAGATTAAATCGCTTCCACTATGAATTATTCTGATGTATGTTATTCAATTGACCGTTCTCTGCGGAAGCGAGCATTCGCCGGACATTATATTGAACGACGATTTGTCAGCTCGCTCGGTGAATATCGGGATGTTGTTTGGCTGGCACCAGACGAACAAGAGATTGCTGAAGACTTTGCTTCGGCAGGGCTGTTGTATAATAAGATTTTCTCTGACGGCTTTTCATCATACACAGATCCTAGCATGAATGGTGCTTCCACTGCCCCCAGTTTATGGGTACAACTATCAGATTTACCTTTCGGCTGCCACTGGTTTCAAATCAAGTCAATAAGCATTGGGAAAAAAGAAATATCATATGTACTTGAACACTTGCGATCATTACCAAATGTAACATATGACAAAATAAATCAAGAAGTTAATGCGAAACACCTTGGAAGTGAAATTGAATTTCAAAAAATATGTGAATCTACCTTTTTGAATATGAAGATTTTCTTATTAAGCATTGGCAAAGATGACATCAAAAGTGTATCTAAATTTTTGTTAGTGTTAATGACAACATTAGTGACTGGACTTTTTCATGTTGTAAGACTCACAGGTGATTTTACATTGAAGTTTTTACATGAGGCATCTTTCTTCATTCGTAATTCTACGCCAGTCCTTCTCGGAATTCTCGATTTTTGTAGCAAAATTGTTGGTGGGTTTTATATATTACTAGCAATGCTCTGGCGAGGGAAAAGTAAGTCTAATGCAAGGTACCGTCAGCCGGTACAATATTATCACACACGAAACTAACAATATATTTATACAAATCACTTGACTAACTATTTTCTGGTTATCAAATTTTATAACAATTTGAATGTTGAATTTTTCAAAGATATTACTTTGATCTTTAAACAAAAATATTAATAGTTAAAATTGGTAATGATGCAAGGGGCTATAGCGATTTTATATAAATACATGTAATGTTATTGTTGAAGTAAAAGAAAAGCTAATTTACCTAATAATTCTCTAAAGAAAATCTCTTTGAAGTATTGTGTAGATTCACATTGGAAGCAGCTACTACAAATATTGCTGTAAAAATGTAAACCTTCTAGATGGTTATAATGCAATAGAATTTTACTCAAGAACTGCTCCACTACAGTTTTGGTAACAGATACTTGTAATATGCAAATTCCTTTTTTCAAAATGTCAAAACCATATTTTTATCACTACAATAAGCAAATACAGTGGTATCCTCAACTTGTTCCATGATGGAGCTCGAAACTCAAATTACTCACATGTTAATTTTCCCCATTGAAATGAAATGCCGATAACCCCTTACTAAGCTGCAAAAACATTGCATTAAATATGTTGTTTATAATACTTATGTATGACTAGAATAAACCAGCATTATGGTTGTAAATTTATTAATGCAATCATAAAAATAGACAATCAAATAAACTATACCCCTCGCATGAACAAAATCACAGTGAATTACCTGTAAACCATATTTTACCAATAAGCGTCATTTAATAAATATCATCATGGTAACATCTTACAAATAATACATTTAACAAAATTGTTGTTTCCATTCAATACACATATTTGTCATGTGGCGAAAATTTTATCAACTCATCAGTGGTATAATTTGACAAGTTAACTCGTCTGTGGTAATAAAATACCTAGCGGTTGTGTATCTGAGGCTGGCCTGTAATCCGAATTTCAGCTCAACTCAAAGTAAAAAAGCAACTAAAAAAATATCTCAAAAAATTCATCAGTTGAGACACTCGTAAGTCAAGGTACCACCATAAATAACGTGAATATTTACGATTAGATTACAAAAAATCATATTAGATGCATGTATTTTTATATTACCTTCACGTTTCATTTAAATCAACCCTGTATTTATTGTTTTTTTTTTAAATGAACTTACTATAAAGAAATTTTTTTAGACCTCAAAACAGTATCTATGTACTGTATGTATATCGAAGAATGTATTAATTTCTTTATTAAAATTACCTTATTGTTATAAATTCATAAAGTATGGTTGTGATCACTATCTATTTATAATACTGAAATTATTAAAAATGTATTTACTATACTATTGTGCAGTTAATTTTATTTATAGAATTACATAGACAATTTTATGTGATGACTGGACCGTGAGAACGGCTATCGACAAAATTGTAATTGATTGTTCCTGACTCACGTTCTGTTGAAGTAAAGGAAGCTAGTAATAATTACTATCTATGGAGGCTGATCAATACCGATAATTAAATGGTTTCTGCCTTTTCACCTCTATGATAACATTGTATAATGGAATTTTGTTGCACTATTAATTTATAGAGAAATATTTTTCACAATTGTGATTCCAATATCAGACATTTTTCATTTGTTACATTCCATTTTTTATACCAATCATGTAAATTGATAAAGCCGTTTTGTGTCCATTTCCATTTTTTCCAGGCATCTTTTCAAAATGCCAGCCAAATGCATAAACTATTGTTTGAAACTCGCTCCATTAAATCTTTATTTAGCTTGGCAATTTTAAAAAATAAAAATATCACCAATCTGCTTTAGTGTCGTTAAGTGTATATTGTTAAAATCTATATTATATTTATATATAATATATTATTTTTACCAATATTTCAAATAATGTCTAAAGATTACAATGTTTATGTTTATTGTACATGTCATTTTAGTTTAAAATATCTTTTGCAAATATCAACCTATGCAATAAAACCATTTTTTGTGAAAAATATTGTATTTTATTAATACATTGAAGAAACAATATATGGATATATTTTGATTACAAAATTTTTCTAATTTATTACCACCACACATGTCAGTTTGAATTAATATTAAATATGCTGATATATTGTAATATTCTCAGTGACTGTAAAATATATTACGATAAGAGTTTTACCATAAATGAAATTTTAATTCAGTAGTTTCTTGTGAGATATGGTATATTTAAAAGAAAATAAATACAACATTTCCAACTGTTTTTCACTAAAATTATTTATTACTGTTTAATAGATGTGTAGTGAAACTATAAATTACCGTTTTCCATCCTATATTTTTTTTTGTTGATATATGATCGATTCTTTAGGGAATAGCGAAATTTAGATTTTTTCAGAGATACCAACTGTATGTCAATTGAGCCTTTATATCTCAAATGTATTTAGTGATATATGTGATAGTTTGGTTTAAAAGAGACAATACAATATCATGTGAAGGGAGCTTTAAGGCAAGTGGTGTGTGGAGGGTCTACTGACGAATCCCAATGACTCCACATGCGATTCTTGCTCCAGCGTTTCCAGTGGTGGGACTCAGCTCATGTCCGCCCAAACCCAAGTCATCAGGATCTGCGTGCACTACCAAGGTGCGGCCGATGATACTCAAATTTCCCTGCAGAAGATTATTAAATGATATCACATATTGTCATGATGTGAACTACCTAATATAGTTATTTATTTAAATATTCAAATTCAATTGTTGCACTGGTCCTCACCTGTAAAGAGATCTCCGAGTCTTTAATGTTAACTGTTGTGGTGCCTCCGTCAACGTCAGCCATGACATTGCCTAAGTCTCCAACATGGCGAATTGCAGCATCGGGTGAACCATGACTTTTTTTGAATGGATTAAAATGTGGTCCAGCAGATGTGCATCCGTTTGTGTTATCTCCAAATTCATGAACATGGAATCCATGGTTTCCCTGAAAGGAGATTTTTTTTTAAACATTTCTGTTACGAGTATAGAGCTCAATATGAAGTTGTATTCCCGTTGTAACCAATTATACAACCTATCCGTTGTTCATATCTTGCATTTCAAATATTTTGAGCCCATTATCTTAAGCCGTAACCAATCTGGCCACCAAAGTAATAATTAATATACATCTGAGACCTCATATAATACGGTACTTCAACAACACGGTTATAGAAAAAACAAACAATTAAAAATTAATTAACATATCTAATTCGAATACTTCTAGATGTCTCATGTCACCAGAAGAATATTCTATATGTCCTATTCAATGCTTACTGGAAAAAGTTGTAGCTAAAAGAAGTCACTGGAGAAAATGTTGTACCACCAATAGAAGATGAATATGAGATATACACATAAACACAATTAATATTTGTCGTGGTATTGTTGGAAAAGGATTTGATAACCTGCATATTCAAGATAACCAAAAAATATTGTAGGAGTGTGATTTAATGAAGAAGAACTAGTCATAATGTTAGATGAATTTAGAAACTCAGAGAGAGGATGCAACGAAGCAGCTATGTGTTTCACATTGAACAACAAATGAAGTTTTGGGATTAACTGATAAATAAGATGATTTTATAAAAAATGATCCTTTGATTTGAGAAGTTTGGGGTTCAAGAGGGAATTATGAAAGTGCTTGGCTCCTTACCATGAATACGTAATGATTTACATGCTAAAACCAGCCAATCACCTATTGCGCAGTTTTAAAAGATTAAATCTGATAATTCTCAAGAATCTTATGATAATGAAAACTTATAACCCATCTTAAAATGGAGTCGAATAAATAGGATTGTAAGTGATAATCATGTTGAGTGATATGTATTATCCAAGTATTTTAAATAAATACGTAAAAATATATTTTTTATATTGTTTATTAGACAAAATAAAGGAAATAGTTAAGCCTTCAATATTTTTTTTGAACACAACTTGATTTTATTTAAACTTCAAACCTCATATAACACGGTTTTGTACTTCACAACATTACACTAGCGGACAAGTAATTAGAAAAAACATTTTCTTTTGTAAACCATTCATAAAATCTGATGTATTTGTATTTGTTGGAAAATTTAATAATTCAAGACTTTTCTTTTTTTAATTAATTAGAATTCTGTACTCATCATATACCAAGATAAGATAAACGATTTATAATCAATAAACATCTTGGTATGATAAATAATTCAATAAGAAAATTATATCATCAATATAATAATAGCATTAGATAATAATAGGATATAGAAATTATGGTAACCAGACAACTGCACACATGACAGCTGCGCACATAGACAACTGCACGCATGACAAGTGATCACATGACATCTGCGCACACATTG
>JAGVSQ010009337.1:0-13695 GCA_022683975.1 Rhyacophila evoluta | reverse complement strand
ATCCACTCCGAAAGAGGAGTATATGGATCTCCGCAATGTGAAAACGTCTTGACAGGTTATTTTCACGAGAATAGTTTGTCAGACAATTGCTCAAAAATCCATTCTTGCATTTTCAGATGTTTAAAATTTGACATATGGGGAATCGAACCCGCATTCTCCGAATTGCTAGGCACGCACGCTACCAACTACGCTAACCGGGAAGATATCATTCATAGATAAATTTAAACAATCGGACATTCGATGGTTCATTATACATTTGTATTGTAGCGCAACTATATATATTATCATTGTCTAGTAAACAAATAATAAACGTCATAAAGAAGGTTGCTTACTGAAAGGAAATTTTAACATTGACCTCAATATTAGAGTCACAAACTTTTAAAAAACACAAAAAAATTAACAACGGTGTGACGAATTTAATATTTATAATAGTACAATTTGTTAAGTAATCGTATTTCCTATGTTGGCCCCGACTCATCAGAAATGTCAAAATGCAATGTACGTCGGTTCAACAAGCTTCCCTAAAATATAAATATAATATAATCATACAATGTTACGCTGTCACGGCATTGTCTAAAACAATAGAAATTACATTTGTAGTTTTCGTTTAGTTTTGTAACTCATTGTGTAATCGTGGCTTTAGTATACACAGTAAGTAAAGTAATTTCCATTTAGACATTATTAAGCCGAGAGTAAATGAATGACCAATCCGCTTTATTTGTGAAGTTTAAATAATAGCCTCCTATGATTTATGACTATTTCTCCATTTGACTTTTCCAGAAGTCGTTAACAAAAAGTACTTAAAAAATGAATTATTATTGTGTACATTAAAAGGTTATGCCAAAAAAAAGAAGCTATGTAATATAACAATGTATTCACTATACGGAATGTCATTAATTTTTATGAAGATAAGTTATATTAGAGTAAATTTACAGCATATATGGAATCATACGTTCAAATATACTATGAAGAGTATTTTATTATTAATTAATAGTATGTAATTTAAATTTTCCCAGTGACCCAGTTGTCAGCGTACGTTGTGCTGGAGATTATGGGTTGGAATGCAATATTTGGATAAGAATGTTTCTTGATATTTGAAAATTAACTGATAACCAATTCTCATGAAAAATAATCTGTCAAAACAAATCTTGACAGTGCGGAGATTAATATACAATAACTGAACAGAGTCGTTTGGGCTTTGAAATACATAAGTACATAAAAAAACACAATCTTCACATTGTGAATATCCAGAAATATTGACTTTTGAGAAAGAAAAGAACCTAACCCACACAGAATTTTTTTTACAGGAGTTACAAAAAACGTATATTCAATTATTTTGGGATAAAGTCAAACTATCAAATAGATACAGCTTTGAAGTGCATGAAGTTAATATGGAATTTGTTATGGAATTTAGATACTATTGCACTTTGGAATTTGTAGTTTGGATATTATTGGTAGAACGCATATTAAGTTGTATACATTGTGTTTATTGAATAACCTGAGGGTTACGTCCTGTTTTCTTTCTACAGTCGATATGCTTTATTTCTTTAGTTAATATGTTTCCAATATCCATATATTCCACTAACCGTGAGATATGGATATTTTTGTTCTTACCCTTCTTTAAATCCTTTAAAATGAATTAGAATGGTTATACAAAACCAGATGATCTCTTTTAATTGAATCGATAAAAAAGTTACTCGCGTATAATTGGCATTTAACACCGTAAAAATAATTAATATATTTCCAACAAAAAACAAAGATGAAATCAATTTCGCGCTTCTAATGAAAATGGCATGATATTGAGCAGATAAGATTGACAGGGTATGTATTTTGGGCGCACGTGCCGCATGTTATCGACATCTATTTGATTCATTTAACGTTGTTGGTATGGAACAGAATAAGCCCATTGTGGAATTTATTAATATTGGATTCTGCCGCGAAGCACCTCAGTACAATTTAATGAGTTATCTGTAATGAAAATAGAGGCAAAATTCCATTATATTATTTAGAATATTTAATGCGAGCACCCATATTAATTAAAACAATTAGAAAGGGTGCAATTAAAATTATGATGACATAAAAAAAAAATCAACCATTATATGATCACAATATAAAGATGTTTGTACATACTCGAACCATAGAACATTATGAAATAATATTAAGTCTACCCATTAATTCAGGAATATTTACAAGATATTTTTGTTAAGTCACTTTTAAAGTAATTATGCAATTCTTTGTCTATAAAATGACTCTGGAAACTTCATTTTTGATACCATTTTTGGTTTAATTCAGAATAGGAAATTTTCAGGACCTAAAATTAAATCACGTTTGTTAGAGATATAATATCTGGTAAGTAAGGGGATGAAACAGAAACTCCTAATTCCCTATTTTTTTATAAAGTGTAAAAATAAAAGATAATCGCTCCCAATTTCTAATAGTTTTTATTTTTGTTTGATCGTCAATAAAATCAACGAAAAGCTAAATTAAAATTCTAATAAACCATCATATTGGAACAAACAATGAATAATGGAAAAATATATACATGACGTGAATATACACGAACTTATTTATGGACTGATCTAAAGTAAACTTTTACTCTTACACATATCCAAAAAAACTTTTTAAATTGTACATTTCTTATGCAATACATTCTACGTAATATCTCTTTACTATAATATTATACTAATATAAATTAAATTTTATAAAACATTATAGTAACCATAATCACCCTCATAGTGTGAAAATAGCAATTGCAAAATTAACAATACTGTTTTCTGCACTATGAAGTTTCATCGTGACATTTTTTACGAGAATTGGTTTTCAGTGAATTACTCAATCTATCGAGCCTCCAGCTCAGTATATTTGAATTATAATAATTTATTTAATCTAAAACAACAAATTCTACTTACTTTGTTTATCAGCTTTCAATAAGTACATCTAAAGGAAACTTGAATAAAAAATATCGCAACCGATTCATACAAATATAAAAACAGATGTTTAAATACAATTGGGGAATAGTATCAAGGTAAAATATTTTTCTTAGGTCAAATTTACGAATAGTATGCAATGACTATCTGTCTACAATATACTCTTGAATTCTACTAGAAAAGATTAAAATTTCATATGGTTTTCGCAGAATGCTTAATTAATTAATTAATATTCGGTTGCGGCATGAGTTTTGCTGTAGCGAGTAATGCCATACAAGTTGCGTATCCTCTTACTGTTTCCAATACGTATTTTTTAATCAGATGTATGTTTAATTATGGGCCAAAACATTTAGTTTTGTAGGTCAATAGTATTAAGTTAAACACTATAAAACTGTAATTTTGTGGAAAGCCATAATAGTAGTTCTGTTAAAAAACAATATAGACGTTTATTGTAAGAAAATAATTTCTTGTTAAAAAATAGAAAATGCTATTACGAAAGAGATTGAAATGAAAATATACCCAGAAAAAAGTTTTCAAATATATTTTTTTGATTTTCCTATTGTAATAGAAAAATTTGTTCTTTATAATCCGTCATAATAAAAAAAGAAATATAACAATGAGAAAATAACAGTATTATTACAACCGAATACTATTTTAAGAATAGCGAATATTACTAATATTTCCACATATTCTTTTTGTATCTCAAAATATGTCTTTATTTAATTACGGAATTACGTTGATCAAAATTTAGAATATATCAATTTAAAACTGTGTACAAAACAACAACTAATTTTCATAAAAAATGGTCTTGTCAAATGTTTTATTTTGATTCTAAAATAAATTTGCGCTGAATGGGCGAAAATTTAAGAAGTATGGACAAAATGTCTTTTGTAACCCGGTGCTTTGTATAATTTTTTCTTCCCATTTTTTCACATTTATAAATATACCGTGTTTATATTTAAAAATCAATATATATAATACAAATAATAATAATCATAAAAAAATCACCTGTAAAATTTACTGAAAATTTAGAGACGCGTATTTGCACCTGTGGGGGCTTTTTCGCTGAAAACAAACGAGCTTTTAGCCTCTCTCCTTTTCCGTCGGCTGACAGTGACAGATTGTAGACATTCGCAATTTCAAAAATACAAACTCATCCAAAACTTTCAGTAGAAAAAATCTCCCTCCGCAAATAATGCGTATGAGCTTTTAATAAAGGTGAACGCCGCCCTCTTGGAAAAGTTTCACCTCGTGGATTCAATCCGTTTTCTGTTGCTTGTCAATCACTCCATGGCTAACTCAAACAAATGAAGTTTTTAATCTCAATTTGTAAGCGTCGATGTTTTTCTGATCAAATTCTTTCTAAAATATATTTTTCCGATTTCACAGAAAACTTTTTTACCGAACACTAATAATTAATTGACTGATATTGAAAAAGCTCTCTAAACGATGTCACTTTCAATTTGAAAGTATAAACTGAAACATAATAAAATAGAAAATAAGCTAAATTCATAAATAACTAAAATAAACCATAAAAATGTGAGCTTATTTATAATCTTGTACTCATCCGTTATAAGTAAATAAATCTTGTTTTTATCTTAATCAACCATAAGCCATGGTCGGTACTTACTTTGCGTTATAAATAAATATTTTTAAAAGCGTTAAAATTTCGATTTAAACGATTTTTTCTTTCAAATTAGACTTTTTTTATGAATTGAAGGATTATATTTCTAGATCAAAACAAAATTACATTGATATTGAAAAAAAGTTATGCAGTTGAATATTTTAATAATTGATGAACATAACAGAAACAGAAGTTAAAAAACGGTCTCCTGAAAATTGCCTACCGTAAAATTATTGATTCATTATAGAATGGTGCATAAAAATTCTTATTCAGGTGCACAATTGGAATCCACATCTTTTGTTTTTTATTTAATTTATTTTATAATAACTTTACGTGGTCTGTATGACTTTTAAATTAATTGTATTAGCCTATATGTGAATTGAAAATGGAAAACACTATTCTATGTATGAGCTAAGTTGTGTATTAATCATCTCACTCGCGTGCCATAAGGAGTAAAAGTCCTGTTTTACTTGCACCTCGTAAAAATCGTGATATACGGAGTAAGGAATAAATCATTGTGTCCTTCATGATTCTAACCCATCGATATACTATCAAGATTCTGATAAATATTAATAGTACATAATCTTTTCAAATATAGTATTCTCTTAATTGATTACTTGAATAAAAAAACAATAAACACGTTTTAATTAAAATAACAGCCTTTCTTTCTTAACAGTTTTTTTTTATATTTTTTATCAATATCAACTTCACAATTATTTTTAAACACATAAAATAATATTTATGTAAACCTTAAAAACCAATATCAATAAAAATAAAATGGTTAAAAACGGTGTCCTAAAAAAATATGTTTATATGAGGGGTCAAAGGAAAAACGCCTCTATCCATTATAATATCATTAAAATAAGTTGCTAATGTTGTAATAATCTCAAACATATTTATATCAAGATTATGCTGTACAATATCTTTATTATAAGCTTTTATTTAGTTCTGCTTTCATCTATATATTTAAAAGTATCAAAATACATAATTAGAACCGTAACATTTTAGTTTTTCATCCTTACATAATTATTATAATTCCAAATGTGAACTTTGCGTTTTACGTATAAACCAATTTAATTAAATATTTATCTCGACTTTTGATATTTGATAAAATATAATTTAACAAAATGAACTCTAATATATTTAAACTACAATGTAATGACGGTAAATTAGTATTTAAAATTATACTCAGCCACATTCAGTAGATACTTCAAGAGACTTTTAAAATCACTTGCATATTCTTCAACATGGTTGGATTTTGACGTGCTAGATAAGCGCTAAATACTATTTACAGAATTTATTCGATGGAACAAAAAACGCTGGATTAGCATCTAGTTAACGACAAATATTATTAAAGACACCATGTAATATCCATATGTCTCTCTTAGGGGTGAAAACTATGTTTAATGTCAAACATAATAAATAGAAAATACATAACTGTTAACAATTCTTTTCACTCTGTACAAATAAATATTGACAGAAAATAATGCAATTGAATATCCAACCGCAATATTTTTTTTCAGCAACCCGTGGGTTTCCATGAATGATCGATTGTCACGTTCCGAACATTTTTCAATAAACTTTTTTGACATTATTCGTTACACCGTTACAAGAAAGAAATAAATATTTTTTTTGCGAAATTGACAACACACAAAATTCTTTCAGGCACGCGTGGCTGTGATTTTTGATTCGTAAAAAATAGCACGTACGTAATTGCTTGTAAATAATTTAAACTCGTTTACCTAACATTCATTATATTATTTTTGTATTTATGTCACCCAATATGATTTATTGATTGGCACCCGTGTACATCGATTTAGCTTAGGGATTTTATTTTCAAACTCAGTTACTGCCTTAAAGGACTATTTTGTTCTCTCAACGTCTTTAAAATTTCTAGAAATGCAATTAAGAAATAATAATTATTATTATTATGTATGCCATGTTTTCTTCCAAAGTAGAGCATATGGATCTACACAATGTGAAGATATACAATGCCAAATCGGAGTATATGGACCACCGCAATGTGAAGACGTGACATCTTGACATATTATATTTTACGAGAATCGTTTGTCAGTTAATTTCTCAACCCAATGGGTATCCAGTCTTGCATTTTAGAATTTTTGAAAAAATAGGGAATCGAATCCGCATTCCCCGAATTGCTAGGCGCGCTCACTCACTACTAAATGAGTCAACCAGGGAGACCGGGGAGGAATATAAAAGTAGTGATACTGATATTATTATTTTTTTTTAAATTTTACCTAGGAGCAAAAGAGTATTTTCATTCTACACTGATTCATACAATTAACTGTTTAAAAATAATATAATAACAAAAAATATTGTAACGCCATTCAAATATGAAGACATTTTCAATTGATACTATATTATTTATAATTGACTTGCGAGCCAAACCTCAATAAGTCAGAAAATATACATACCTTGCCTTTCCCATACCCCATAAAACCTCTGTCAATCAAAACTTGAAAATTATACAACCTATTGCTTTTGTCTGTGGTATTTATAATTTAATTGTATGTCTATATTGCTGATGCCGCGTAATTTTTCTAACTCTACATTCCGAAGTTATCTTCATTCTTTTGAGTACTAAAGTTTATAAATATATTTAAAAAATCACTTATACGTATGTAATCATTATTATGTACTTATATAATCATACTAATTTATATTTTATAAATGTTTAACAATATATTGAGTCAGTACTTTAAAGAGATCTTTAAATAATATAAATGTGTGTTTGAGTTGAGAACTAATTATTGTTAACTAATATTTATATTATAAATTGATATTTGATGTCAAAAAAAAAATGAGTACTTGTATTTAATATGTATTTTCTACAGAATTGATAAGTTAAAGGTAAGGAACATTACAGTAATTTTTAATATCTTTAACTGCCTCTGCATGATCAAATAGTTAAAACAAAAGAAATACAATTCTAGTTGAAAATGGCTAATATATATATATATAATGATTCTTCTTTAGTATTCTTTAGTATAATATTCTATCAAAACAAATATTTTGCAATCCCATTGGGTAATGTCGATCAAAAAACTTTGATGTCCACAAACTGAACCAATTTGAAACCGCATTCTCACGGGTGTGTTTGAAAATTGAACACAGCTCGAAAGTGCCCGAGAAAAATATGAATCCCCACGATATTTAATCTACGAATAGCATATCTTTTGTGAAGAAAGTTAAGAAATTTTATTGTGAATTTATACACAATAATAATATTTTCACTCGTTGTTTTTTTATCGTATTTTTAAAATATTTACTTTAAATTAAGTATGTATTTCCACAATATTAATTTAATATTTTTTTACACCTCAGTATTATCGTTTAGTTTAATTTTACAAGAACAATATTCGTAATTTCAACCTTCAGAAGATAACTATCGCTAAATTGGTAAATGAACTCTTATTGATCGCTTGTCGCCGGATATTTCATATTCAAATAGTGTAGCTTAGAATATTATATCTAATAGTTTCAATGATTTGTTGAAATCAACAATCAATAAATAATAATATGCCGAGATAAATTTTCACATTTTTTTTTATACCATGTTCACTCCCAATTCGACCATATGGATCTCTTCAGTGTGACGATATCCATTCCAAAAGTGCAGTATATGGATATCCGCAATATGAACACGTTTTGAAAGATTATTTATCACAAAAATCGTTTGTCAGACAATTGCTCAGCCCAGTGGGCTTCGAACAGATGGGGAATCGAACTCGAATTATCCGATGATTGCTACGTGCGTTTACTACAAACTACGCTAACAAGGACAACGGACAAGGATATCTAATGGATTCAGTGATTTGTTGGCAATCAATAAGAATAAAAAATAGTCTGCCGAGATAAATCTTTATTTTAAATAAGTTCATTATATTGATATTTCTTTTTTTGTTGCAAAGCATAAAGAATAACGTATAAAATTATTAAACAATGTATGGTTCAATATTTACTTTATACCGTAAAATCAGTGAAACTCGCTCGTGTCAACAACTAATTAAAATATAAAAAAAATATTGAATTCATAAATAATTTATTCATATAAAAAAAAAACAAATTGTTATGTAAGTTGAAACATTTTGTGTCTATATCATTATGATATGACGCATAACATTACGCAACTTTCTATACCCACGTAGTATGTGTATTGTTGAGAAAATCACAGCTTTGGCTGCAAATGTCTACCTCCAGTTTTCCACGTAGGCAATCCATAGTCAAGAATCGTGAAGTCGGTGATTTCTATACGCCACCCATTGAGAATAAAGAAACTGAAAAAGAAAAAAAAAACATTACCTGTTTTTTTCTCTTTTCAGTTTTTCCTAAAAAATAGTTCTATCCAAATACCAACACACTAACATAATTTGTATTTTTTCGTATTTAAGGATTTTATAATTTATATTTTAAATTAAATAATTATTCAATCTGCATAAAATTATTCTAAGAGCACTCTAAGAGGACATTTAATATACGTTATTTATTGACTAATTACCTAACCCGTAAATGGATTGAAATCGTAAATTAAAAACAGAGTACCTTCAGAGTATTTCAAAGCCTTCAAAAGTCCTGAATTAATAATTTTGACTACATACGAGTTTGTGCAGTAAAATTTTCAAAGTTTTTTCCAGTAAAAGTCTAATATATTTCGTACAGACATTTTGAATTTATCAAAATTGAATATAAAAAAGCGAACAATGATCTTTATGTCATGTCACGTAAAGTGAAAAAGCTCCTTCAGGTAAATCATTGTAGACAACTTTGATATTTTAATGATTTTTAGATTTAAAAATTAAAAGAAAAAATATACAACAGTATTTAAGAACTATGGTATGATATTTAGTTAGTTGTAATATTTAAAGTTAGTGAGTCAGGCAGAATATTTTCTATATGGTATTAACTGTTTATTCTCCTAGATTTTGGAGGTAGATTATGTTAAAATAAATCCCATGATTTTTTAAATATATTGAAAGGTCCATAGTGTAATAGTTTGATTCCATGGCATAATAATTATTTCCGTAATATGTATCATATTATACAGCGTATATGTCATTTACACTGATTGACAATGCATTTCTAAGGCTTGTATCATAAAAACTTGCATTATCAAATAAGCCATCGTTTTCCATCAAGGTTTAGCTTTCTTCAAGTCAAAGTAAATGTTGTAAAACACTGGTCACCTAATTTTTTGTCATTCTATTTCTACATACTTCATGATATGCGTTAGAAACACTTTAATACATTAAATATGTAGATGCTACTAATACGTACGTGCACCACAACAACGAATGGTAGTTTTTATTATGGTTCTACATCAATCAGACTTGTAAGTAAATATAAGATTAAATTAGAAAAATATGTACGTTCTGAAATTAAAATATTGATTAAATCATATGAATATGATTTATAGAGAAAATTTAACATTACTAAACTTTGCTAAGTATCACATACAACATTTATATTATATTACGCGTAACAATAACTAAACGTGGCTTCAAAGTTGCCCCATTAAGTCGTGAATTATATATGAAAATTACACACGGCCAATTTCGTTAACCAGATTTATACGAAGTAAAATTATATGAGATTTGAAGTGTTCTATAAAAACTTAAGCTCCGAATCTTTTGAAACTTTTTAATTCGCTGTCGGTTTCTTCTTTTTTTATGTTGAAACAAAAAAACCTTCGCCTACACGAGGGCATTTTTTTAAATCTCCGTATTATTTAAATATGCTCGTATTTAATTATAGATTACTATTATTCATAATTATTATGATTATTTGTTTGGTGCCATTTGTTATGAGTACTGATAACTTAAAGGCTACGTTAGAAACGTAATTTAATTCAAGCATTTTTTGCATTTTGGTTTACTGGAACTTTACTAAGAAAATTTTAATTATTTTATTTACTCCAATCTTATACTAATAACAGTAATAACATATGACTCTAAATTATAATTTAAGTTATTTATTTCCGTAGTTCAGTGAATATCTGGGAATAAGTCGCGTGTCAATGATAAAAATGTCATACTTCCATCCGGAAAATAAATTAGATGGATCCGAATATTGCGAGTTCGATTACCATAGCTGTGTAAAAGCTGTACAAAAATGTAGGATTTCCAACGGGTTAAAAAAAATACTAACCCGTCAATTTATTATTGTTAAAAAATCTGTGAATATAAATCTTGACATTGCGGAGTTCCACACACTCCGTTTTTGAAACGAGCATGGTGAAAAACATATATTGTCAATAACATATTCTTTTACTGATAATAATTCTACGCAATTTGCTGACAACCTCTCTGTGTGGTCAAATAAATGTCAAAAAAGCTTACTAAGAAATTATGTATTGATAAATTCTTATATATTTCCTCGTTTCTTTGAGGAAAGGTTCGTTTTTTTTTTTGAAACTGCCACATTTTTATTATACAATACAATAAAAAAATTTCAATATACAATATAATTGCGATATAAAAACTTTTTTTAATTCAAATCTAACATAAAATTATAAAGTGAAATTTAATAAGAGGAGGAAAAGGAATAAATTAATTTTATAGAAGAATCTATATTTTTACATATAGAATTATATTTTTATATATAGTATTTTTAGTTTCTCATTTGACTGGAGTAATATTTCTTTTTTTTAATATTTATTAATATAATTTTTTTATTGAAAGTAACTTTAGCAAAATAAAATCGTTTATGCAAATAGCGTACACTGTTCTTTTGTGACAAATTTCTTTATTTCAAATATTGACTGTTCTTCTGTTCAATTTGTATGTAAACAGAAGTGCCTTTGTCTTTACATTTTCAACAGGTAAGCAAACAAAGCCATCTTCACCGACATTTAAATAGGCAATATAATGAACATCTTTTCAGAATACTAAAATAGGTATTCTCAAATTAAAGATTATTTCTAAATAAAAATGCTAATATTTCTTGTACAAAGAATTTCAGAATAAAGTTAGATATAAATTATCTACACGGTCTTCTTAATATACCGACCAATTAAAATGACTTCCAACTGAAAACAATCTTTAATATAGATTTTTTCTTAATAAAAGATCTTTACTGTGATTAATAAGTCAGGAATTGTGAGAAGCATATAATATTTTCTGAAAAAAAATAGTACCAGAAAATGAGCTGATTATGTTCAACGTACAAATTTCATTTTTTTATATGTAAAACGCGTTATCATTGATTTCAAAGTAAATGACGAAAATGGCATCGGTTTTCAAGGAGTAAGCATGGAAGTTGTGGCACTGAATGTTTTGGGTTCAAATTCTGAGGCTTCGTAGAACATTTTAAAATTTTGTCAAACTCAACTGGAAGCATGACAATTTAAATAATTGACTGACAACTAATTTTTATGAAAAATATACGTCAAATTAAGTCTTTGCATTTTTGCATAGATCGATATGCGGTAATATGAAATGAACTTCTCCATGCTGTAAAGCAGGTCTCGGCAATCTATGACGCGTGGATCACTAAGTGATATATTTGATAGTTTCAGATTATCCACTTGAGTACGGAAATAAAGTATAATATATAAAATAAATTGTAAATCTTAAGGAGATCAGCATCTGGCTAGCTATTGATAACGAAAAGAATGAGAAAAGTTGAGAAATAATTGAACTAAAATTTTACAGCTGTTTTTGAATTCGTAATATTTATAATTTTAATTTTTATGTTCAAAGATCAAAAGCATACTATAATTGTTTTTCAGTAAAATTTGTTTCCTTATTTACTAAAAGATTTACTTTCGCTCTTTGAAGTGCCAAGTATGTCCCAGAAGTAGCTTCCCAAGGTCTTGGTTAGTGTGCTCAAGCGTGGACTTGATTTATATTTCAATTAATTAAGCCCTGTTAATATATAGACTTGTTGAGAATAAATCTTCTTGTTTGCCGTAAGATTTCAGATTTTTTTTTTACTTAAAGACTTTAAAATAAATAAACCTTTGATCCGGAGCATCTTCTTAATACGTATATTGGCTGCTTTCGACACACGGCCAAAAAAGGTGGCCGACGCCCGCTGTAGAGTGTAGATAGAGGTCGATATGTTCTACTTGTGTAACGAGTATAGTAAAAAAAAATACCATAATATAAAAAGTATCATACTTTAGAATATATCTTGTGCTTAATAAGTTTTATGTTTTTTTTTTCAATATGAAAAATAAATTGTTGAAAAAATTGTCAATACATGATAAGAGAGAAAAATTGACAAGAAATATTTGTATATTCAAATATGCGCTTAATTTAACGGTCCATTATGCAAAACTCAAATCCTCGCTTAGTAAAAAAAAAACACGTTTGTAACGTTGTTAAAAAACACGTTTTACAAAACATATACAATAGTTTTTTTTTCCAATGTATGGCTCGAATTTTATTTATAACAAATTACGTCATAGATAGCCAAAGCCAACTTCAGCCATGTTTTTCGATTTGAGTATTGGCAAGTCCCATTGGTTGAACAAAATTATCATATTATATCTATTTTGGCTTAATTTATTTTGATCCCAGAACTGCCGTGTTATTTTTATTCGAGTATGCTTCATAATTACATGACATTTAAAAAACATTTATATTTGCTTCGATAGTATATTCTTTTCAGTTTTGAAAATAAATACCGATTTTATGTATAATTAAAATTATATAAGTTCCCATTACTTATAAAGAAATTCTGCAATTATGGCATAAATAATTTTGATTTGTCAATTATTTAAAAAAAAATGTCAATTTGACAACATTACGTGAATTTAAAAAGTTGAAAAAGTTTCAGTCTTAACAGAACTTTATTAATATGTTCAGTACTTTCAGTACAGGGATAAAATAAAATACATGCACGGATATAAACTTTTTTTAGAACAAATAGAATATTAAATAAATAAAAAAAACATCGTAGGCGAAGGACATAAATACGATGTTTACAGTAACCCGTACAAAGTTTCGAAAATCGATGTTTAAATTATTTGTATCGAAAATTCTTTTTGATAAAAATAAACGAATAAAACAAATATCTTCCTAATTGTAATTATATATTGCCAAATACAATAATTAAAGTAACGTGAATGGGCCCCGAATCAGTTGAAATACGACCTCATGGTGGAGAAGGTTCAGAAAAAAT
>JAGVSQ010009336.1:0-13695 GCA_022683975.1 Rhyacophila evoluta | reverse complement strand
GAAGTTTAATTTTTTATATGCAATGAATCACTATTTTAATTAATATTTTTGGATAGTAATTTTATTTTTTACGCAATAAAAAAAACTTAATTCATAGCCATTGTAAATATCAAATCATATAACTAACGCACTTTCGATCCACCAAAGCCAATATATTAACCCTTTCTTTAGTGTGTTAATTTTTTATGTACTCACGTTTTACGCACTAAAATCTTTCAATATAATTTCAATTTAATTGGATATGCCGATTTGTAATTATTCCAAATTGGTATGAATGTATATAAAATTTCCACATGTGGCCGCTCCCATTTTGGAATCAAAGGATCACTTGAAATAAAATTTGAACGCATAGGACTAATTTATGTGACATTTTACATATTTCTGTGAATATCAATATAAATTATCTTTAGTTTCTTTACACAACATAATAATTATCGAAAGAGCATAAGGGACATTTTCAATAATGAGTCAACTCTTATTTTACTAATTTTTTTCTAACCTAAAAATAAATAATTTAAGATTGTAATGACTTCCGCATGTTATTAATAGAACTATCTAGTATTTACATTAAAATAAATAATATGTTAATAATGGCTTTGAAACCATGCCGAAAAGGCGCACGTCCATCCTACTCAAGTGGTTAAAACGTCAAATAAGAATTGCAATCAATTGACACTTTAAGACCAAATAGAACCTACTTCAATTGATCTAATATTTCACGAGATTATTAAGCAGTTTTTTTTTTGTAAATGTAAGGCAAAATTCTCCAATTTTTTAGACAACCGGCCATTTGTACCTTTTAATGCTCAGATTAAACATAATATCGTCGGGGTTTGTACCGCGTATGAGCCAATGAGGTTAACTAAGGTTGAGAAATTAATGATGAACGGAAAATCTCATTGATTGATGCATTCAAATTTTAAATTGACCAATGACTGCTTGGTCTGGTAAGATTAATACAGCAAATGAATGATCCCCATTAAAAAAGCAAGCAAAACTGCATACTCCTGAACATTTGACAGATGATTTTGCGCGGTATAGGAAGTACACTAAAAATGTCAGATTAGTTCGTTTTTATAGAACACCTAATTTCAAAATCATTCAAGATAACATATAACTATTATTCAATGTGATGTGCCAGAAAAATGCGTATACCGTAGATACTTATATGTCAATTTTAAAATAGTGTTAAACATAATATATGATTCAATTATCTGGCATCCTTTAACTCGAGATACACGCTTAAATGAACTTAATAAGCGTACCTACCTGATCATCTAATATCATAGCACATGCAGCAATCTGCGGCGAGCAACTTTCTGAGCGGTGGATTTGAAATCGCGCGCGATATACAAACCAACGTGAACGGCTCCATTTACTTACGTGTATTTGAAACAGCGACGTAATCAAATAACACCGCGATTAACCAGCTCCAATTAACAGAGCACGGCCAGCCCCGCCATAATTATTGAAAGCATCTGGCTGCACTAAGCAATCTACTAGTACATTGTGGCCATATCTTGAAAGCACGATTTGACTCCAGGTGAACAAAACCAATATTAGAACACGGTATTAGGATCGAATAAATATTTCTATACACAACTGTAAACATGTTATATAGTCGGGAATAAACTTGATTCGCATGTTGACTAATCGAGTTGTTTAATTTAAAATAGATAATATTTAGTTGGTTACGCTGATTTAAAAATACAAAAGATAATACCATTGTTAAATAATTATAGGCCCACGAAAGTTTCTACAATTTATGCCAACATACTAATGGTGAGATATATATGAACATTATACCATTGTTCACTTCCGAATGTGGATCATATCCACCAAGTGGATGCATCACATCGAAATCTGTAATGTGAAGATAGGTCTTGACAGATTATTTAAAAATTACTCAACACGATAGGCGTTCAGTACTACATGTTTGCCCCTTGCAATCGAACACGCATTTCCTAGATTACGAGGTGCGTACGCTCACCTATACGCTACCAGGGATTGATATAATTAAACAAATATTTTGTATTAGTCTTTTTGATATGCGTACTGAATTATCAGATGGTAATAATAAAGAAAAATATATTTTTTTATATCATGTAGATAATAATACACGTGACGTGTCTGTCTAGAATCTACTATGCATGCTTTTGATTAGAAGCAGCGTATAAAGCGTGGCGTGCTCGGCTAACCGGTGCGGGACAGGCATAATTGTATGCAGTTAAGCAGAAGACGTCCAAGCCACAAATTGAAATTTTTCATTTTATTGTATAAAATGCTTCGAAAACATCAATATTTGAATATGACAAAGACAGTCAATCAAAAATATACACCCAGAAGTAGTAATCGCTGTTTTCTCTAACCCGCATACTAACAATTCACAAAAAATAATATCTACAAAAGGTCCATATGGCTTAAAAGTTTCGGCTTTGAAGTTTAAATATAAGGTTACTTGATTACAAATAGATTTTGACCATACCCAATTTAAATTATAATTATTTATAATTAATATAAAAAACATACTAAAAATAATCAATCCCAAGGTTTGATGGGCAAAGACTTATTATAGAGTTAGTAAAAATCCAAACAAAAAAAATGAACTAGCAGAAGAGGTCCAACCGATAAAACATTCAATAACTTTTAAAGAAGTATTTTGTTTTAATAATCAGAAAAGTTGTAGTAGATGTTATAGTATAGTATTATAGTTTTAATCATATAAATTTTATACTGAACGTTTATTTGTTTCTTTAAAATTTCAACCGCGTTTTTCTCTTATTTGTTACTATTTGGTTTGGTTGTCTTCTGCTTAACTACATCTATAAACTACTATAACAACTCATAACACCATAACACCATAATACTATGTAACTATTTAAATTTCATATTACAGTCTTAATAATATACAAGTTATACTAAATATTAATGTGTTTTGGTAAATTTACAAACGCGTTTTACTCAGTTAGATCAACATGTGACGTGGATATTTTATGCTTAACTGCATCCAGTTCTGCCTAGCCCCGCTCCGTGTTCTCATGTAAATCATGCCACTGTTCCTCCTGTATTACGTCTTCTGACTCTGCAGTGAGAGGACGGGCGCAGTAATTATCAAAACAATACGAGCGGAACCAGGACCTTTGGTTGCCAGTGTAGCAAGTACAACAACACGCCACAATAATAGAGAGCGACAATCCCCTTTGAAGCCCGTTACAGGCATATGGAAATTAGAAAGGCGTCAAATTCTGAGGTTCTGTTATGCTTTTTTAAACACAAGAAAACCTCAGTGACGTCTACCAATATGTCATCAATTTTTCGATGATACAGAATCGTTAGTCAAAACCCTTGGCTTTAAAAATCGTAGAATTCTAGTTCCATTTACAGTTATTTTTAAACAAAAAAATCACAGTATTTTTATTAAACATACTATCTTTCATATTCAATGTCCGTAATATTTAAAAATAAGTTAGACAAAGCGATGAAAAATTACCGTTGTTAGTATTTATTGTTGATATCACAAATGATGATATATAATTGATTGGCAGCAATAAGATTTTATTAGTGAGTTGATTTTTTATGCACACACGTTTTAAATACTAACATCTTTCACTGCTGTTAATTCAATTAATACGATAAAATCAATCGAATTGGATATGCCAATTTGTAAAAAATGCTCTTTTATTTCCAAACAACGAATAAAATAAACTGAAAAGTTATTCCAAATTGATAAGAACGTGTATAACGTAACCGCATGTGGCCGTTGTCATTTTGGAATGAAAGGAGCACTTGAGATCAAAATTTGAACCCATAGGACTGATTAATAGGAATTTCTCAATGCTGAACTCAACTTTATTTAACTATTTTTTACGTATTTTTTTTCTTCTCTAAAAGTATACGATATGATTTTAATGACTTATACATCCCATTGAAAGATCTATTTAGTATTTATAGTAAAATAGATAGTGACATTTTATTTAAAAATAAAAGAATGGCTTTAAAACACGACTAAAAGGCGCACAGAAATACATGTACGTCCATACTACTCAAAGGGTTAACAAATGTTCAAATCATACCCTATATATCTCTATGTATCGCAAGTAATATATTCACAATTAGAAAACACTTACGGATTACCTACCTATCCATTAAACTTTTTAAACCCTAAGTAATTATTGTTATATGTAATTATTCAATGGTAAAGTCACTTAAATTGCGTAATCTTAATGGTTTATAGATAAGCAAAATCTGAATTTAAATTAATACACATGTGTATTATCCGAGTTTCAAAACAAATATTGGTATATTTATTAAAAACTATTAAACTTAATTAAATTAAACTATTAAAACTAAGTTTTGTTTACATGTATTTTAATATGGTTAAAAATAGTAAGTTACATAATAAAAATGAGTAGTAAAGATCTAAAACTAAATGTGAAAAATAATACATAAAATGAAAATAGAATATAATTAAGTTTTCTGAAAAACATTGGCATTAAAGTCACCAAGGTATTACATTAAAGATGAAAATGTACTTACCATTATAAAACTACGCATTCGAAAGAACTTGTTTTCGAGTTTTTCCCCAAAAAAAAGCACAATTGATTTCACGTGCGATTAAAAGATTCATAAAACGGCGCCACACAGGTGATAAAAACACGAATTAAGACGAGAAATAATAAACACAGACTTTTGCTTTGACGCGAGAATTCCAAAGAGCTACGTGCAAAACATACCAGAAAAAATGTACACTACAATAAAGCCAGATAATGACCCTATATTTATCGATAGAATCTCACAATCACGTAGCCTGAGAGCAAACAAAGCGATAGGTATTTTATTCCGTTGTATGAAGTTGTATGAATGATACCGCTGATCAGATATCAGGGGTTTTTGGTAAAATATACGGCCACTTTACGGAGTAACTCCGCCGAAGGCCGAAAACTTAATGGCTGAAGAACAGGGTAATAGGGGAATGAGGCCGCTCTTTAATAAATTCGATCCATCCATTTCGATTGATAAAGGCGAGTACATAAAAGAAAATGAGAAAAGAGACCCTCGAGCCGGGAAAGGAATTTTCAGTCATTCGTTTTGAGTAGTCGAAAAATGACATCATTTTTATGAACGCACGGAAAATATTCTTTTACTGATATGATATTGTTATATTTTATTGATTAATGTACGATCATCTCGGCAAATGATAGCGCTGAATTATACTCGCTTCATATAATATAACGTTTAATATCGAAACGAGTACGATATTAGATGCTTGATAGGTATGAGAGAAGAGAAAAATATTTATAGTAATCTGCAGTCTCGTCCCGAAATAACGATCAAAGTAAATTATGAATAATAAATAGTAAATAGTCACGGCTGATGCTAATAGACATGAATCAATTTTAAGGTGGCCGAGGGGTAAACGTGGGCACTTCGGGGCCAGAGGATCATACGGGTCTGAATAATAAAGAAAAATACAGTTGGGACCTCTTAACATGAAAGCGAAGGGACTGAAATATTTTTTCACGTTAACTGAATTTCATGTTAAAAATAGATGCAAAAAATACTTACCAATGTTGATTGAATTAATTCGATTGTGTGGTAAAATTAATACTTGTAGTACATTGGCAGTATATATATATTGTCAAATATATCATATTAAGTACATTGTTGACACATATTCAATAAAAAAGTATTCTTCTAATAATAAATCGCATTTTTCTCACAAAACACAAAATACGACATTTTCAATGCACGCGTCACCAATTTGGAAGATTAAATGACCTTCGATAAATCGGAATTGCTTTTGCGTAAGTAGAAATTATTTTTTGAAAATTCTATATCTAGTGAAAAAAGGTTATGTAATAACATTTGGGTAATAATCGCACGGCTGCAAATAGTAAATAAATTATGTTCCATCGTATGCAAAAACTTTTAATGGGGTATTCGTTTCGGGTTCCAAAAAATTGCATTTCTGGTAAAAATAAGGATAAAACATCTGGTTGACGAGCTGCTAAGACTAGATAAATTTTGTTCGTTTGAATCAATAAACTTTTGTTGGTGTGTGAAGAAATCGCAGGTCTATTAAATAAAAGAGTAAAAGTATTTGAGTGATGATCCGACTGCCGATACATTTTGTTCGTTCGAGGAGCAAAATCTTTTCATGTTAAACAATTTTTCTTTTCGTGTTAACAGAAAAAATATATATGAAATTACATGGATTTTGTCACGATCGCAGTATAATTTCATAGTAACTGATTTTTCACACTAAGCGTTTTCATGATAAAGGGTACAAAATATTTGTATATAGCAATTGGTTGTAATCGGTTCTCGTGGAAAAAAATCTATCAAGATAGTCTTTACATTGCGGAAATTCATATACTTCATTTCTGCGGTGAACGTCTTCACACCATATAGATCCGCATATAATATATGCTCCACTCACAGAGCCCATATTTGAAGTCGAGAATTAGGGTCCTGTAGGTTCAGATAAGATATTTGCATCAACGTTAACAAGCAAAACAAGTAAAAACCATTTTAATCGATTGCGTGTAAGTAAATAACAAAATATTAAAAGATAGGAAGCTCAGTAAAGTCAATCACTAGATAATATATATTACGTAATATAAATAAAAGAAAAAAACTGAGCTTGAAAGGTTTTCTGCCCTCTTCTAAAAATCGAAGGGTACAGCGAACAGAAGTCAACCATGCAAGAAACTGCAATCACCTCCATTTTTTGTGCACCCTCTCCCCCGGCCTGACATATCTGTTCGCGAGTGGTACAAATCAAAGTTTTCCATCATAGTCATACGACCAGACGTTGCCATGGGTCGCTCCCAATAAAATCCGCATTCCAACCCAATCAATTTTGTGTACGAAACAAAACGGTAGATACTACAATATTTACTTAGGTAGCAAGTCGACGAAAGACAGATTGCGTGCAGATATTCCGCCATTTTTTGAAATTTAAGGCTTTACTTATATATATAATAACATAATAATAAAATGATACATATTTACATCAACTTATGGAAATTCTTAATGATACGCTATTCTAATAATACCATTTATGTAATCAATACAATTTATATATTTATTTTAGATACGTATGTTGAAAAAAATATCAAATGATAATAATAAACATCCCTTTATTTTTTTGTTTGTTATAAAATTTTTGAACTATCCCTTCTAACCAGATGTCATAATTTATTTTGACCACCGACCGACATGAAATTCTCAATTGTAATTTTTCTAAAATGTATACCATCTTATAGCGACCCCCAATAATGTTATATTAACCACTTTGGTAGCCCCTGCTGTAAACGATCACTTCTTTTAAACCTCTAACCTGTTGAAATATATACACTTCTATATAAACTACCACTTCTTACACGAATCTCACATCTGGGAACTTTCAGGGTGTATGGAAGTAATCATACACTGGCAAAAAACGCTAGAAGGAAATAAAGGTTACTATCACCCACTTTTTCATTAATCGGGAAATGTATGTAGTTTTAATTTTCCCATCAAACCTTAAGAAACTTATTGAAATATCTTCTCATTTTATTACGAGTATAGAAGCCAGATAACACAAGCGAATACTTAGTATCAATAAATTATGTGGATAGTATTTGGTGTAGGAATTTCGGTAAATTATTACTGTGACTTAGTAAACTTATTAATCAAATTTCCACATGTAATGCGTATTAATTAATTCACTGTGCGATACATGTATTATTTTATATTAATAATACACCGTTGACATAGAGAGAAAGTGTCTTAATATGTTTTCAAAAATCTGCGTACACTGTGTGAGTAAAAGAAAACGCAATATGTCGGATTTTTAGTGTATGATGGCATATTTTATTAGAGCCTGTTAAAATGCACAGAAAATTCAGCGCAAGGAATGAGGTCGTAAGTTAAGAAGCAGATCGTAACTTCGGATCCCGGAAAAGGTTAAGTTAAAATGGCCATAATTCACCGTCCCAACGTAACTTTGCTTAAATAAAATTTCCTTCAGCATACAATGAGGAAAAAATAACATAAGAGTATCCGCGACAAACGGTGGAATGAAATGAAAAATATTATGCGGTATAATTAGACTATTTCATTTCAACTGCGCTTTTGTAATAAAGCTCTCAAAAAATACATTGTACTAAGTAATGAATTTTATGATATTTTTTATTCAACATCCGCTTCGAGTGGAGCATATGGATTTACACAGTGCGACGACGTCCGTTCCGAAAGTGGAGTGTACAAATATCCTCCGTAACGTGAAGACATGTCTTGACAGGTTCTTTTTCATGAGAATTGCTTGTCAGACAATTATTCAGCACAGTGGGCAGTCCTGCATTTTTCGGATTTTTTAAAATCCGGTAGATTTGCGCATCGAATTGGCACTCCTCGGATACGATGCGCGCATGCTAACCTAATTGCTGCAGGTAAATTCTCTCACTCAGCCATATCCGCTCCCTATGCGGAGCATATGCCCACCAAGTGACGCTTCTATATTATTATTTGTCATCCGCCAACTGCCTCTTATCCTCTTAGGTCGAACCGGCACCCTTTAGTTCCACTGAGTACATCCTATGGACCAAACGGGCTCTCCGGAGGCATCCTCAGTACATGCCCCAGCAAGATCTAGCGCCGCTACATGACTTTTAGTAAGATAGTGAGTTGTCCTATTCCCTCCCTAAATAACTTTATTATCACATGGCGCGTGTTCTGTATACAAAAATATATTCCATCTCCAAATTTGGCTACACGAGACGTGACTGCAATATATTTCCACAGCAAAATTTACACGATAAACACAATCAAAATGGGCAATTGTTAAGAAACCTTGTGTCAAATGTTACAGTGATTAAAGGAGGGTGATAAAAGGAATGCACTCAATTGTTTGAACTGCCGTTGGTTCAAAGGACTTTATAAATCTTATGGTAAGCACTCTTGAAATGCTACGTTTTAGTCTATTTTCAAGCTACGCGAAATTTTCTTTCACAATTTACCACGTTATAATACAACAGATTCTTGCATCAAATAACAAGGGGGGGGGGCTTATTAACATGACACTGCAGAATCAAAGAGAAGATCAGCGGTACTGAACCTTTGACACACAAAAAAAAAACAAAAATATTATATTGTTCCCATTAAAAAATACAACTTTCGAAAAAACAGGAAGTTTCGCAGTCGAAACTATTCATTATTTTTTTTAAATAAGCTACTCATAAACCAAATATAGTCCATCAGTCTTTTCTTTCAAGTTTTTACATTTTTCGACTGGTTTAAAGAAAAAAGTAATTGTGAAAAAATACTATAGCATGATTAATTGCTCAGCACGATTTGTATTGTGTTGTTAATAGTTATAAGACCACATGCAGCATCTTTAAGTTCTTAAGAGCTTATAAATAATCCAACATTTTTTTCAGTTTTCATCAGATTTACACACCGAATAATCGATGGTTTAAAGCGCCAAGTTTATAAGTCAACGTTTACCTAAATTATTTAATACCATCTTATCGCAACCTAATATACGTATGTCCCGTATAAATTTGACAATTCAAGTTATTTAAATATATCGAAAAACTTCTTTCGAATCTGAGGCTCATACTGCAAAATGTATTATTTAAACCTGCTTTTTTGAATTCCAATTAATCACAAGAATGTTCTCATTAGTAGCTTTACGAATAAATCGTTTAAAACTTGTCTTTAAAATCACAAAAATAAATAGAAAAATAATCAGTATTTACACCCGCCTGCAAAATTTTCGAAATTCGCTTTAATCCATCGGTTTTTCGGTAAAATGGTTAGTATAATAAATTTATAGTAAAAAAAACCCTCGTTTGGTGTTGGTATTTTCATGATATTAATATGGAAACATATAAACAATATCTGAAGAGCTCGGAGATAGATTCATATATTATACTTTGGCAAGACTAGTTATCACGAAATGGTCTGTGATCACTGATAGATACTATATATCACAATACAATAGATACTATGATCACTGAATAGGTTATAATGGGTATAATTATTCAGGTAATTCCTAATGTCGTATTCATCTAGTGTGTATATATTTGCATTTAATGCTATTTATAGACTATAATACTCGTTAATTACAGAGGAATTCGGTTTGACGATGTATCGGCAAATTAATTGTACCTGTCTAATATCTGAAAATCTTAGAGGCTTATATAATATAATTAAATTATGTATATGACTCGTCAAAGAATTCAATTCATCTTAAATACATATGTTGAATGTCTCAAATAACATCAATACATAGTTTAGTCTACTGTCAATCCTCAATGTAAAGACTAAGCTTCTCATTGGGTGCCTATAAGTTTAAACGTGAAACGGTGGATTGCTAGTTCTATTTTTGGAATCTTGTAAATATGGTCTGTTGAAGATTTTTAGTTCCCCAAAACCTTCCCGTCTAAAGTCTCCCTGGTAGCGTAGTTGGTAGCGTGCGCGCCTAGCGATCCGAGGAATGCGGGTTCGAATCCCCATCTGTCAGATTTTGAAAATCCGAAAATACAGGACTTAGATGCCCATTGGGTGGAGTAATTGTATGACAAACAATTCTCGAGAAAAATAATCTGTCAAGACATCTTCACATTGCGAAGATCCATATACTCCTCTTTAGGGGTGGATATCTTCACACTGTGTAAATCCATATGCTCCACGTTAGGAGCGAACATGGTATATATAATATATACAAAACCAAGTATCCCACCTGTAGCCGAAAGGTCAGCGTGCGCGCTTAGAACCGTAAGTTGCGGGTTTGATTCCAACATCTGCTAGATTAAGAAAGAAAAACGAAAATTCCAACCTGGGTGCCTTATGTGTAGAGCCATTGTATCGCAACTAATTAACGTGAAAAAGCCTGCCAAAATACGTATTCGCGTTAGTATCCGTACGTTAAGTTTTTGGATTGGGTATCTTCACAACGTAAAATAGATCGATATACCCTACTTTCAGAGCAAACATGGTTAAAAAAAGTATGACGACAACACTATCTGAAGATGTTTGGTACTAATTTGGTCACGGAACTCATTAAAATAGTCCCAATCAAAAAAACAAATAACACTACGGACGTTCATATCAGACATGAATAAAGTAAGTGAAGAGGTAGCCACGGCTGGAATGTCTGATTATGTTCCGGGTGGTATTAATTAGGTCGGAAATACTGATGGCTCAGCTCTCCTCGTCGCCCAAGAATTATTCTCACCGAAAGAGCTTAGACGGCGCTTTCTGAGAGCGGTTGGCGACCTTTCTGTAAAGCTCACATAATAATGTCTCATACTTGTCTTGTCAGTCTCTTCAACAAGTTACATGACCACCTTCGTTATTTTGCATGTGTGAAAAAATCAATATAAAGCTTAATTTAATTACATTAAATTCACATCGAAAGAATTTCATTTGTTAAATCGTCTTACGTTGACAAATTCATAATTAATTAATATTTTCGACTGATGGTGCTTGATGGAAATTGATTTCAAATTCATAATTACTTTCGATAAGCTATGAGAATACGGCTTACAACGTTGAAAAAAATACTATTAAAATCAAAAGTATTTCAAAGCTTTATAATCGTTTTAGTACATATAATTTGCCGGAAGCTTATTATTGTGAAATAATTTTTATTTTCATACCAAAACAATAAATTATATAACTTTTTTTTACCATGTTCGCTCCGAAAATGGATCACATTGGTGTCCACAGTCTGAAAATGTCCACGCATATACAAAAGTATAGTGAACTCCGCTATGTGAAGACATATATTAACAGTTTATTTTTTAACTAAAATCGATCCTGAGACAATTGCTTTACTCAATAGGGATCTAATCGGTAGATGTGGGAATCAAAATCATATTTCCCGGATACGAAGCGAGCACGCTTATTTCTACGCTACCATGGAGGCATCGAAACAATAAATTGAATTAAAATAATATGGTAGTAATTTTGACCGTAAATACTCGCTTTTAATAAATTTCAGTTTAAACGATGCTATCATATAAGATTACTGGCATGTGTAGTTTAGAACAGATGCGAAGAAGGTCATAAATTGTATATGTTTCCTCTGGCGGGATACGGTGCTTTGTCAGAAAATATAATGAAAACTATGTCCGGACCTTTTAGTTATTTGTTCTAAACGACTTGGCGAATGAATGCGCGCATTTCGGCATCACTCATACCGCGTTTTGTTGCGAGGGACGGAATGTTGTAACATATTGCAATGCTATTGTTACGCGAACTAAACCGCCTTGACAAAACAAAACGAACGGGTTGAATCCGACAAACGGTAGTTTAGTTAGGCGCATGATGCAGAAGGGATAATTTGAAAAGTTTCAGGCGATGATGAATCTCGCCCGACTCACAATGAGACATCCCACCCTAACCCATCCCAGCGCCGTTAATTGTAAAGAGAAAGTTTACTTTACGGGAGTATTTTTAAGACTCTTGTGAATTAAATAAGTTTTTTTTAAGTACACGCATAAAACTTTATCGCTTTTTCTCGGATAAGCTCTGCGAACGATCTACAATCATAATCATTCCAGCTTAAATAAAAGATTCGTTTTAAACTCAGAAAAAGGTAATTTTACAAACAGTCTACTTCAATATGTGATAATAAAACATGGTGCCTACGTTATAAAACATTCTGGAAATTGAATCATATTTATGTCTACATACAAAAAACGGCTTGTTTTTTTTACTACTTCCGTTCCGAAAGTGGAGCTTACGAATCTACAGAATGTGTAGATTTCCACTCCGAAAGTGGAGTATATAGATCTCTGAGATGTCAAGACATGTCTTGCCAGATTATTTTTAACGAGAATTGATTGCCAGTCATTTGCTTAACTCAATGGTCATTCAGTCCTGCATTTTCGAATCTTTGAAAATTGAAACGACTTACGGAATATTAATGCTGCAACTAACAATATCAAATATTATTATTAATATTTGTGCGGATCTTGTTACAGCTTAAGTAACTTATAAAATAAACTAGTTCAATAAAACTCATAAGTGAAATGACATCATAAATATTAAAAAAAAAAAACACCAGTACCACGTTTACTACAGTAGCCCATACTAAGTTATATGAGTATACAATATACCAGGGTTTCCCAAACTTTGTCTGCAATGGAACACTTTGCGAACCCGGAAATTTTAACGGAACATTTAGCTTATTTTTTTAGGTTGGGTGATTCTTACTGGTAAGAAGATCTTTAAATTTGCCAGAGTGTATAAAAGCTTTCCAAATTGTCGCGGAACACCTAGTCAGTTTTCGCGGAACACCAGTGTTCCGCGGAACATAGTTTAGGGAACCCCGCATTTTAAAATATAATATAACATACTGTGTAAGAAGAAAATAGTAACTATTAATATTTTAATATAACCTCATTACAAAATTAGCATTATTATATTATACTCGTATATTAAATACTCTCACTAGAAAAATAATATTTTTAGTAAGATTTAGACTCAATTTAGACTTTTGGCACAAGATTAAGCGCCACGGGCAAAATTGATGACCTGTTATCATCATTAAAACATGTAGTTTATTTATATATATTTCAATTCATTTACATAATAATTAATACAGTTTATTAACGACGCAGGTAATGTTTCGATACAGGTATATAAGTCTCCCCGGTAGCGTAGTTGGTAGCGTGCGCGCCTAACGATCCGGGGAATGCG
>JAGVSQ010009334.1:0-13696 GCA_022683975.1 Rhyacophila evoluta | reverse complement strand
ACAGTGATCTCACATATGGAAGTTTACCAGTTTTAAATAATTCAGAATTTATAGTATATTTGTTTTCGAAGAACATTTTCAAACATATTTTTCATAAAATTAATCTATAATAACTTACATGACAAAAATCTAAAATCTAAAAACTCCAAAAAGACCCTAATTCTTATACGCAATAAGTTTGTTAAATATAAACTAAAAAAATTATAAACGTTGTCCCAAAACAAATTGACACTATTAATTTTTAGCTATCGTTGTAGGAATTTTCCATCATTTTTAAAGTGTTTTTACAATTTCTATCTTTTCAAATATGTAACATTCTAAAAAAACGTTTTTTTTAAATATCAGTCTTTTTGGGACATTGAATAGTTCACGAGAATTCAGCCACTTAATAAATGCTTGAAGCATTTATATTTCAAGAGTAACTTAAATACACAATAAAGTTAGTGATACTCATAAATTATGTTATGGACAATATTGATTTTTATAAGATTGTTAAAAAAATACGCAAAATATTATAACGAACTTATTAATATATTTCTAAAATATCAGTTGGTTCACGTCACTTCTCAAATGTTCATATATATTGGTATATGATATATGCATAACTATTTTTAAAGATTGGTATTCCTTATTAGAAGAGTTAAAAAACATTTTTTAAGAAGTAATTCGTTTTTTTAACATTATATTATATCAAAAGTGAGATACTGGAAGATAATATATTTATATGAAAAGGTTTATTCGAAATACAGAGATGTTAATACGGATTTCTACAATTGAGCTTACGGTGTACGTAAAGCTAGTGAAACAAATTTTCAATTTTGCAAGAAGGACTATTCTACCAGGAATCACTCTTTTGTAAAGCAAGGGCGGGTTATACCCACGCGTACAACCGGGCCTACATTATTCTCATTATGGAAACATGAATCCCCAGTCGGCCGTCCGTATTCAACATTCTGCGACGCTCATAAAGCAGCAGGGTTAAAAAGAAAATTCGCGAGCCTTGATGAAAACTCACTGCGGGAAATGTGAATGGAAACTCAGCTTGTTTGTTTGATCTGACGGTAGTGTTTTTAGCGCTAAGTATGTAGGACAGTTTTAGTATTTTAAAAGTGAGTACACGAGCGTGAAACGGGTAGTAATTTACCAAAGTGAATATAAACCTTACCGCTTAGTACACGCATTAAGCCATATTAAATGAAAGAGATACTTGCACACTACTGATAACCATTTCGAATATCTTTCGAAATTAACTTTATAAATTTATTTAATTTAGTGTTTTCTACAATCGATTTTTTCTAAAATAACTATTATGCAATAGAATGTGTCTCAAACACATTATAAATCAATCATTTAATTCAACATTTATACATAAAAATAAAATATAAATGAAACATTGCAAAACTATAATTAAAATATTATTTTTTACTCTTCATATCATCGTATTACTGGTCCAACTAATCTACTAATCCAACATACATTAAGAAATTGTCGTAAAATGTATTCAACAGAGAGACTCAAACATTAAAACTTGATTATCTCAAAGCTCACTTTTTCGGTTTAACGTCTTGTGCCAGTAATACGACGATATGTTCTTTCTATAACCCTACTTTAACGTCATTATTCAGTCACTGTTACCGAAGCTAAGATCAACACATAATTATAGATATTTTTTAAAGTGAACATCAATTAATATATTGTACGGCACTTTTTATCATATATCTCCCCGGTAGCTTAGTTGGTAGCGTGGGTGTGTAGCGATCCGGGAAATGCAAGTTCAAACCCCACTGGGTTGAACAAGTGTTCGACAAACAATTCTCGTGAAAAATAATCTGTCAAGACGTCTTGACGTTGTGGAGATCCATATACTCCAGTTTCGGAGTGGATATCTTCACTCTGTGTAAATTCCTATGATCCATTTTGGGAGTGAACATGGTATAAAAAATATAATTTTATTAACCGTTTGCATTATTATTACATTATTTTAAATCATATATCAAATAAAATAGATTAATTTAAAAAATAATATGCGTCCATATAATTTCATGTATTTAGAAGAGAAAAACAATGCTATTGTATTTATATGCGTAAAAATAAATACTAGTTACAACACTATTAGTATGTCACGTAAAATACATATAACTTTATGTACTTTTTGAGAAAAAAAACTTGAAAAAAAAAAAGAACTTATTGAACAATAATAACAAACATCTGGGTATTTAATTTCAAGTAGACAAAATATATAAAACTATATATATAAATCATACCGATAATAAAGAGGATTAGAGTTTGGGCTGGGCAAAAAATCGAAATAATGCTGGATCTAAATAATTTCTGAATATGCCACTTTAGATTTTGAACAAGTAACTGTATGTGACAACAAAAAATAAATTTCAAAGCCGTATTTAAAAAAACCTTAAAATCATGATACATTAGGTGATGTAAATATATACGTTAAGCAATAAAAACGATTTTGAATTCATATGTAGCATATTTTAGTAAAAGTTTAATATTATATTATTTTATTGTATTATTATATAAGAGTATATACAATTTAGGAATAGTCTGTACGACAAACCAATATTGTGCTAGCAAACCATTTGTCATTTTTATTGTTTATTGATTGTTGAATCCCGCTGAAATCGAGTTGTTTATTGTGTCATCATCAATTGACGTCACTTTATACAGCAGTACGAACGCCAGTATATACTGGACTTCTTTCATAACTTCTGGATATATTGTGTAAACAGTATCTTATATAATCTTAATAATTTACAGCTAGATTCGTTGAGTAACCGGCTGAAAATTCATAT
The DNA here is from genome assembly GCA_022683975.1 of Rhyacophila evoluta. Classification (NCBI taxonomy): domain Eukaryota; kingdom Metazoa; phylum Arthropoda; class Insecta; order Trichoptera; family Rhyacophilidae; genus Rhyacophila; species Rhyacophila evoluta. The sequence continues at coordinate 10,886 of JAGVSQ010009334.1, read as the reverse complement.
TAGTGAAAAATAATGTCACTATAAGTTTAAAATTGGAGTGGGGTCTACTAAAAAAATATTTTAATATCTATATTCTATTTTTTTCGAAACCCTATTATTCTGAAAGTCGAAAAACATGTGCCAATAGCCATAACCATACACTTTATGGTTTATAATTTTCAACACCTTAAGTTTAATGAACGTTTGTTAAAGAAAGTTACTAACCCAAGGATATGCTGAGAAGCAAAAGTTTTTAACTGTAAATGTGTAAACTGTGAAGCCTAATGCCGTTGATAAAGCAATATGTAAGCTTCCAGCGTAGTTGGTTGTCTAAATACGAGTAATTCGTATGTAATTAATAAGTTTTAATGAACCATTATAATACGTAATTATAAATCCTCGTAGAAACTCTAAATTAGCTACGCAGTCGATAATATAAATATAAATATTAAGTAATTCTAATGTTAGATGTTAGAGTTTTTTTATATTTTAGTGAATTTTACTGAATAAAATTTTGGCTTAGGTTAGGTTAGGTTAGGTCATTTGCATATTTAGTTGTGAAAGTTAAGAAATATATATTATTAATATTATTATTCTGCACATTTTAAAAGCAAACCTCGTATTGTAACACACCATTAAGATTATTTTGATGAATAAAAATCGTATATTTACTACTTTTTTTATTTCACTATCAGGATAGAGGTTAGCGTGCGCGCTTAGCAATTCGGGGAATACGAGGTCAATTTCCACATCTATCTGATTTTTAAAAATTCAAAAATGCAGGACTGTATGACCATTAGGTTAAGCTCTTTTAAAAAAACTGAGGATTAATGTTTTTTGCTTAAGCGGGGTCGATGTTTTGAGTGCAATGAGAAATAAACCTAAATAAAAGCTTTTAAAAATAAATCTATTTTGTCGAGTACAAAGAAGGAATCAAATGAGCTATGACGATGTTCAAAAAGAGGATGACATGTTTTGAAATACGTATTAATTCGTATATATAAGAACATAATGCTTTCATCTATTATTTAGTTCCTTTCCCATGAAATATAAGACATCCACTAAAATAAGCCCTAGTACGTCGTTTGGAACAAAAATTTATATAATAACGGGTATTATTTCATGAAAATACGGTATCGGGTTATGAAACAACTACATAAACATTCTTGATTCGAAATATCGTAGTAAGAAACATAATATATTGAGAGCGAACAACTCTCTTAAAGTAATACAGTAATGTAATTAATCAAGATTATAATATAAGTAACGAACAACTTTACGCCAGAAGCTTAAAGTAAGTAAAACAATATCATTATCGATAACTTCTAACAGTTTAAAACAACTTAAATGTACAGTCGAAACCACATTCTCAATATTATTAGGTTCCCGTTCAGCCATAACTGAGTTAAGCTGAAATGTTCAAGTTAATATGATTCACTTCGTTCGATATACACATTTCAAATAAACTTTGTATTCCGTTACGCGATGGTAAAGCGGAGTCTTACCATATTGATTCCAGGAATTTAACATTCGAAGACATTCGTATGTATGACGTTTTTCGATATGTATTAAGTTCAATTCAATAAGCATTATAGTGTAGAGTCTCTGTACGCTTTGGCATTATGTTCTTTGAAAAATATCATTTTTCTACAACGATTTATTTCAAATTTCAAGAAATAGTATACCGTTCTAAATCTGGATATACATGGCAGCAAATAGTCTTGTTTGATTTTAAGCGATTGCTTCCGAGCATTTTGCAAAATAGCTGCAAAAAAGTATACAAGGCAAGCTACAATATCTATACACTAGGTCAATATCTTAAAACCTGCAAAAACTTATCCGATACATTTTACAATATTGACATAGGGTCAGCCATGTCTTGTTGTTTATCGGAATACGTCAAGAAAGAACTATTTTCACACATTGATATCATACAAAATATGCAATGACTCTTAAAATATTCCTTAAAATAATTTCAAAAAGTATTTAGCACAGTAAACTTAAAATAAAATTAAATAATAATTTATCCTTTATTATGTCAGCTTACGCCATCTTTGCTATCGCGATAAATATTTTTTACATAATTATATTGATCCCAGATTACCTATATGATCATAATTTAACTATATATGTAGTAGTATAAAATAATAGTTTTTATAATTTAAATTCATATTGCAGTCTCCATCCCGATTTTATATGTTGAAATTTATACGACTAAATAGCATAAACGCATGAAAAAATATCGAGAGAATTCAAATATCGTAGTAAATTTTAATAATGGTTCTTATTTTATATTAATAAAAACAATAGTATCCGGTAATCTTACATATGCTATAGTATAGATTTTAATTCGAGATTTGTAGCTTACATCATTTTGACAGAACGTTTGTTAAGTTATATACATCGTAATTATGGAAACGTCAAAACAATTACGTCCTTTTTTCTTTATGGTATAATATGAGTGCTCTGACTCATCAATGTTACGTGCATACATTTAAAAACCGACTTATTATTCTAAATCAATAATAAAACAATTTATCACATAAATAATATTAATTATATCAATTGTAATTGTCTCAATTGAAATCTTAAATTATACACGCCAAATTAGAGGCATATTATAGAACACGCAACATAGTGAGAATATTCGCTTATTCTCCTTTTACATTATTATTTATTGCATGAGCTTTTCCAAGGCACGAGTTGCACTTCTGTAGCTTAATAGCATTGTAATTTATACTATACTTTAATACATAGTAAAGGAGACTTAAGTTCAAAGCATCTTCATCGTTAAGTAAATACTATGTTATTCAAACTATTCAATTATACATTACAAGAGCATTTTAAAGGATCTACTCAGTTAATTTACACATTGTTACTATATGAGTAGTCATAATAAAAAGCTTTCATTATTTACAGTGAGTGGTCATGTATTTTACTGCTGTCTTAGCTTTTTATCACGGGTTTGAAGCTTTTTGTTACTCACTTAACTTCTTAACATAAATAACATTTTTTTCTTAATTTAAATCTCGGAAAGTGGTATTTTTCTGCTTTTAGGGATATCTTCTATCCTTTTCTATGCATTGTGATATATATCCAGTGCTAGAATGTTTTTCTAATTACCTCAAATCCTTAGATTCCAAGTTAGAACCTCTCGATTTCACATTCTATTTGCCCGCTGAAGAGGTTCTTCGATGTTTGTGTTTTCTATCCCCTACCTGTCAATTGAGATAAATGTTTCTGATTATACCCCAATCATTGTGTATTGTTTTCCAAAATTTTTTTAAAATGTTTTTATCAAAAACGTCTTATTAAAAAATATCCTAGAATGCAGTGATTCAATTTATCTATGCTGTAGGCGTCAATGGAGTTTTATTGAATGAGTAAAATTTGATTTCAAAGAAGTTTTTAAATTTAATGTTACGTAATTATTACAAAAAATATTAATTTTTATAACCTTTTGAGCGGAGCTTTTAAGTACCAGATCGTATCTTAACCCACAGCATGAGAAACACTGTACTGCGATACTTATATTATTGTATATTTGATTTCGTGAAAGTGACAGAAAAAGTTGTTGAATTTAGTATACTAAAAACATTTATGGTAATTTAGTGTCATTAAGTTTCATTTGTTACGAGCCAATCAATACCCACTTACAAATGCTTAATTAATATTGTTCATATAAAATGATCTCTATTTGAACTATAATTTGACGAACAGCAGATATGTTTTCATAAACTGATTAATTAAATCTGTTGTTCACTTCCCGGCACAAAATTTACATTAATTGCTTCGCATGTTAGTGAAAATGTACGTAAATTAAATATGTTTACAGGTTTCGATAAATTACATAGGGGCATGATAAAACTTTCAAACGCAAAAGGCAAACAATTAAAATTATTTGATGTTCAAATATACATTATTTAACGTAACTATTATTAACATTTTGATTGCTTTGTAACAAAATTGGAAGGTTTGTAAAATATCAACACGAATTATTAACGTTTTATTTATTTTACACACATTTTGATCCACTAGTGGATGACAGTTTTTTGGGTTTGTTAATTATAATAAATACATTAGTAATAGTCTTGTAAAAAAAATTGTAGCAAATGTTCACCAGGTGACCAAATGACCTATGATCTACAAACGGCTTATAATGATAGATGTGGCTTTCAATTCCACAGTTGAGTAAATTTTTTTTAAATTAAAGACGCAAAATCAGATGATTAATTTAGTGAAACTAACGAACAACTACTTTTAAAAGCTGTCAATTCAAGCTTGAAAATTGTGAAAAAAATGAATTTTCGGAACGGATATGGTTGCCGTCTGTCATATCACGGACTATGGGTAAGCTTTATCAAATATGATGGATAATTTTGTTTAATAATACAATAAAATCTAATGAAAAAAGTTTGTGATTTGACGGTTACCGTAGTTGTAAATAAAGATAGATTTAAATAGATTTTTTTTAAAGATCGGTTATGAGGCACTGCGTTAAATCAATTTTATATTCTAAATAGTCTATAGCGTATATCTATTTGATAGGTGATTGATTATTTGTTTAAAGCTGGTAACAAAAAAAAAACGATAGTGCTAAATTTTAATTATTCGCACTTTTAATTGTATCTATATATTTGTTAATATTTGAAAAAGTCAAATGAAATGATTAAATGAGTGAAAAATTTGAATGTTAATTATACATGACAATTTTTTGTAAAGAAGGGGCAAGTTCTTTGTACCATTTGTTTGTCATCCGTGTAAACAGATTTATTTTGAAAGTCTACTTGCACCGTGTGAAAGCTTTTAGCTATTATTGTATAATTTTGTTTGAGTATTAAGTCAATATAACATACCAAAAGCTCTGAAGTAGATTTATTTTAGGTATTCATATTCATTAACAGCAACTCATTTTATTCCCCAAATGATAATTTCTTGCGGTAATATGATGAGAGTTAATGATAACAACGATATAATACCTTAACAACACAGGACATACCTTCGTGTAAACAATATTTTAGATATCAAAATAATAACAAGACAGTAGCGTAACATTTTTTTCAAGAATCAATTAAAAATTTAGCAATTACCTCCTTTAAAATATTTAAATAAAATATCTTGTACTTTTATCACGTTTTTCATTTGTATATGTTTATCAACGTTTGTGTGTATTTAAACAATAATTTCTCGATATCTGAATATCATATCTAACATTAAATTATATTTTTATATATACGCATACAACCCCGCCATTTGCTACTTGTTTGTATCAGCTATGCTTGAGTGTATTATAGCACAACGAAGGTGCACCTTTAATAAAACTTCTAAAGGTATCTTAATACGATTTTACCGTGAAGCAATTTATTTTGTTTGGCATGTTTTTTTATTTGGAAAAAAATCATCTCACTCAGTATCAAATACTAACAAAACAAAAACTAGAAAACTGTCTATCATTAAATCAAAAGATTCAATTTAACTTAAAAAAGGTCAAGACAATTAAAGAAAGCGCTCTAAGAGATTCTTTTAGACTAGATCAATCAAAATACGACAACTTTCTCAAAGCACATTGATATCTTGCAATTTGATGCATAAGTACAATTTTGTATAAGCAAGCAAATGAGATTTTTACGTTAGTTTTATTTCAATTCAATCAATTAGAGGTTTAATTTTTTAATTCATTTGATACAAAATATTACTGGCTTAAAATTGTACCACTAGTTGCATTTCTTGTAAGATTTGAAACAATCACTACGTGTAGTAATCAGCCCAGCTTATCGATATACGCGTTTTCACGTACACCATATCGTATGAAATAAACACCAAGCAAGTAAGTAACCTGACAATAACGTGACGATACGTGGGTTGGATTTCATTAAAGTATATACAATACATTATACAGAATATAAATAATGTAATATTCTCTATAAAATAGAATTGATGATAATTGACTCTCCGTTGAGCATTCGGTTCAAGTAGAGATCGAACTGACTTGAATGGATCTTCTCTTACAATCGACAAAGGACTCTACTAGAGAATATCATTTACATTATGCATTTTGTCATACAAGAAATTGTATATTAAATCAAGCAACGGAGTTTCAAAGCAAGTCACGGTTGAATTAATACAACTGAAAATTACGACTCTATGTTTTGCATACGCCACTGTGTAACACAGCCACGTTCCACAAAACTCATTCTAGAGCAGTTGGCAATGTAATAGAAAGCATTGAGAGTACTAGAATATAATGAGAGCATAATAAATATCATACTTAACTTACATAATGTTAAATTTTAATGTGTGACAATGAGCGCTCCTTCATAAAATACTACAATTACTGAGCTTTGTTGGTGGGAAATTGCTTCGAATGTCACAGCTCTATAGTAACCAATTAAATACGTTCTCCTTATATTAGTGAGATCTCAATTTAGTGAGAAGAAATAATACGTACTTTCACAAGTCTTTAAAGGATCTTTACGAGCTTTCAAATCCATTTAGTAGTGTAAAATTTCATACTAATAGTCGTATATTTCATTACAAGATAATGTAATTAGAAATCCACCTATCTAAAAGGCAAACTAAATATTAAAATAACATAGCAAATGTCTACTATTCTAATATTTTAATACATTACTCACTTTATTACCTGCCTTTTTATGGGCTATATTCAAACTCATTCTTTCCAAACAATTATTTTGTTCATTCTGTTATTGCAAATTTATAAAAAACATTATACTTGGCTCTATATTATATGTTTAGTTTCTTATTGATCATAGCGTATTATTTAAAAGTTAAAAGCATACCAATTGACCTAGAAATAGAAGTCAAAATGACATGTACAATTTTACGTTACTACCGTTCAATGTTTAGGATAAATTCTTATGACAGACAGAAACACTGGATTTTACTGGGTAACTACCCTTTATGTTTGATTTTTTTAAATACAGTAAAACCATCTTTTCTGATATTTTTTTTATAAATCAATTGTCACTGATATTTTATTAATTATAATCGTCACGTTATTTTTTGATTTGCTCGTTGGTTTGTTTGGCGTTCAATTATTGATACAATGTATGGTAAAAAAATGATTTATAAAGACAATGGTACGAAATTAAATTTTGCCAACATATATTATACATTACATAGTTATAAATGAAAATATGAGTAATGTTACATTGATTTAACGCAAACATTTATTTAAGAACCTTCAAATGTAGACATAGTTTTGTAGATCGTTACTTGTGATGTGATGTAATTTGAAGACTTATCCAGTTGTTTAACGAGCATTTGTTATTAGTCGATTGCTCAATATTATGCACCAAGTCTTATATCTTTGAATAAAAAAACCTATGCCGATGTGTGATATCCTATTTATAATAAATATGGTAAATAGAAAGAGAAATTTCTAATACACAAAACTCAATATATATACAACTGTCTGGCTACAAAGAAAGAAATACTTATTTCAGTTCATTACGAAGTTTCAATTTATTACTTTTTAATTCGCCGTTCTAGTGTTATGCTTTAACAACAGTGAGAAACGTGGATTGGTTTGTGTGCTTTTATATTTAAAACTCAAAAGAAAATATGTCATTAGTTTATCTCTATCTCAATATACGTGGAATTTTTTTTTTCTATTTTGCCTTGTAGTGCGCCACGAGTAAATTAAGTATTTTATGGGAAACGAGAAGCATTGGCACGGTGCAGCGTTGTCGTATGCAGCATGCTCTCTTCACTGTGCAGGCGTCAGCTGTCGGAAATATTAACTGCGGTGTTAGAAAATTACCTAGCGTAATCCATGCAAAATGAACAATATACTATCTCAACACGTAAATACCATCTACCTAGAAAATATTTTTTTATGAAACAGACAACTAATAAATTTATGAGTGGTCTCTTCCGTCAGTTTCTGCCATTATTTATAGTGTAGATCTTTTTATTAGTCTCAACCATTTAATTTAACTTAAGTCTTTAACATCATCAATTTCATAATAAAAATGTATGTATATTAATGAAAAAAATATATTAATAACTGATTGTTTTTGTTATATATGCTCAATAAACTCATTAATATCATTTTTGTAATATTCATTCGTCTTAAATATCGAATGAAAAAGCATTTTATCAATTCTGATTTGGTAATCTACTTCTTAAATTAATAGTTAGGAGTATTATTAAATATATATTTTGGTCCAACAGTGGCCGAGAGATTAACGTACGCGTGCTGGAGCTGGGTCTTACTTATTTGAATCTCACAATTATAAAAAAGAAAATATCTAAAAGTGCAAGATTGAATGACCAATAGGTAGAGTATTTAGCTGAAAACTGACTGAAAAAATGTTTATAGTACAAAAATGTATTTCCTTTAATTCTGAAGAGACTTTAATTCTTCATATATCGAGAGGACAAAAAAGCTTTTTAACGCCTGAAATTATAAACACAATTCTTCATGAACATGTCATTCGGTGGCTAATAAAAAATAAAGAGTTATTGAAAAGTTTTGGCTATTTTATGTTCATGTTGAGTTAACGTTATGTTTCATCAACATGTAACGTTTTTGATATACTATACTAACCATATTCACTCCAAAGGTAGAGCATATGAATCTACATAGTCTGAGTATATTATTTCTAAAAGTGGAGTATATAGTGATAGATTATTTTTCACGAAAATCCTACATTTTTGGATTTTTAGATACGTGTGAAAATCGAGCCCGGATTGCGAGGTGTGCACGCTAACCTATATACTATCAGGGAAGCAACTGTAAGTATAAAAAAAATGATAAAAACATTTTATAAGACCAAACATTTAAATTTCCTCAAGGTAGATAAAGCATATTATCGTGAATATATACGGAGATGAGGATAAAACGTGACTGCAGTCGAAGCCTTATAACGGGGTTGGTGCCATTCTCATTCGCGTCCCGCTGCTTTGCAAATTGAAGACGTCGTTCGTTACGAGAGAAATGGAAGAATGCGCTCGGCTCACTACTTTCGTCGCGTTTGACTATTTTGGCAGACATTTTAACGGAATCGGGTCATTCATTGCTGATGTATATTTAAGCTGTGCTTTTTGCAAATCACTTAGAATCTGACAAGAATACGAAATTTTATTTATCATTATGCCCATAAATATCAGTGTATCTCCAGGCTCCGAGTGACAACGGCTTAATTATTATATGACAAATGTTATAATTCTATAATATCATACATAATATGTTTCCATTAAATTTTATCGCAATTATTTCACACACTAACGATTAGAGTGTACACAACAATGACATATAATACGCTTACTAAACCATAATAAACAACTTAAGTTATGATTTTAAAGTTCACACAGTTTTTTCTATATTCGTTTCATAGCACATTTTATATAGCTGATTAAGAATAATATTCAATTTACTAAATTTAAATGTCAAAATTATTAGAAACTTGCTTTAAAAACCATGTAAATAAAATACTGTATTCTTTACAGTTTATTAATTTCCTACAAAAATTTTCATTTCCTTATACTAGGATGAAAACTATAATTCTATCACTGTTTAATTATTAACGACTTCATAGTTCTTCTTATTGTACAAAACTCGCTGCCAAAGAAAATAAATTATATAATGTTCGTAACTTATAACTAACCTAAAAGGCTTTTTGTAAGTTCGTTATTATAAATTGTAAAATTTATATTGATTACCTAGCTTATTACAATTTTTCTCAAACGCTTTCCTTAAACCAATCTTGGAGTAAAATCGGTATAACATTTCCTACTTCCTTGCATAGTTAAAATATTCAAATTCACTTATGTGTAACAATTTTACGTTTATTATTATGTCATTAACTGCATAAATATAACAGATTTTTTTAATTTACGACACAACGACGTTAACGTATGCCGCATATAACGGTGCAATGATTGGATGTCAATAGAGATCTTTGGTAGCCAATGCAAATATGTAAATGATATTGGTATATCAGATTTGAGTAAGACCTTTTTTATACTGTTATTAATTAATAATCATGATGATATAATGTGTACTTTGGTACTGTGTGTCCCAAAATTAACTCATACATTATTTATTTCTTGACATTTTTTTATCATTTTCAAAGTGAAGTTTTATAATAATTTCTACGCGTTATTCGATTGTGTACCTTTATATAATTTAATATTAACATTTACTAATGACAGGAAACGAAGATTTTTACTTTGGTTTTGCCGTAAAATATATAAAAAGATATTATAATGAAATACAGAACAGCTCAATCTGTTTAAATATGTAAAGTGAATGATGTAATGTAATTTTAAGCAGAGTAAAGAGAGTAGAGAGTGACCTTCTTTCATTATATCTGTATTTTAATATTTGAATAAAACATTAAAATTCATTAAAAAAAAACATATTTCGATAGAAACTAGGTCATGAACATTGAGTATACTACGAGATTTCCTGTAAGCCACCTGTTAACAGAGATGATACTTCATAATAAAAAATAAAAAAGCTACCGGAAATAATCAGTAATGCACCACATGTGAGATAAATTTAAATATAGAACGGTCAGAGTAGAATTAAGGGGAATAATGGATAAATAGTCAATTCTACGGCAGGCAACTTTTGAAGAGAGTTTTTTACATCTAATTTATAATTTATAAACAGTTGACCTATTTTTGTCTCATAAAATAAAAATTTTAAGGAATCCAATGTTGCATTAAATATTTTTTTATTTTATCATAAAAACAATATGTAAATTTCAATAACTTCACAGTTTGCATAATTTTTAAAAGGTGTTCGTTTTAAACTTGTCAACGTAAAATAATAATGAAATATGAAACATATAAAAATAGGAAAAGGGGCATACCTATTTCATCGTATTACTGGCAAAAGACGTTAAAGTAAAAAAGTGAGTTTTGAGGTAATCGAG